>CAJPEX010002352.1:0-40947 GCA_905338405.1 Notodromas monacha
TTATTTGTTTGAGGAAGCGAATGAATCTAGCGAGAAGCTGTCCAGCAGTCGAAGGCACGTTTCTTTCCCTGCTGGAAATAGTTTCCAGAAGCAGTGGCTTATTGCCAGACAAAAGGCTGCTGGCCGAAGGATTGGCCAGTAAATCTCACTTGAGTGTGGATTACCGGGTCTTTATTATCAGCAGGCAACTGCGAGTATATACGGTATAGACTGTAGACTTGTAGAGGGACTCCTTGCCCCCGGGCTGCTGAGCGACGTGTGGCTCTTGCCTACTTCCCAGAGTTGCCAACAGCAGCGGCAAACGAAACAAAAATCCAGCCATCTCAGTCTGGCCACGTACGTAAGAATCAACACTCTCTGACTCAGTCCTTGCTGTTACCTGCTGATGATTAAATTTCCAAGTTTTACTTACTGCATTTGCAGTTGACAGAGAGCACAGAAAAAATCAAAAATTGATTTGTTCCTGAGTAGGACATCAGTGTTCCGCAAAATATATAATTTGTGGAAAGTGATCGACAAAGAGGGCATTTTCACTTGGAGAAAAAATATTGCATTTCGCGGCGACGGAATTAAGGATTGTTTGAAGTTTCATAGTGTAGGAGCCGATTACCAAAAAAAAAAAGTTTGCAAATTCCAGAGGGATAATGAATTAGTTATGGGTACCTTAACATACGGAACTCCTTATAGTGCTTATACTGTACTTGACGAGTATCCTTTGCTTAAACCCTCCAAAAATCTGCTCTAACATCGAGACAAGGACTTTGCCAAAACTTCCGGAGAAACAATCAACGCTTTTTTAAATAATTTGCTATCACTAATTCAAATGCCAGCATGGACCGAAAGTCAAAGTAGACTGCATTGAAAGCTAAAACAGGCTACTTTTGTACAGTAAATACTCATCGTTCTCGGGTTATTTCCATGAACTCTTTGCAGCATTGAGTACTGTTCATTTTTATTTTCCCCCTAACGTTTCTTTTTTTTTATAGAAGATTCTTGGTGACATTCCTTTACAGATTTACTGCACTTTCTGTGCTAGAATGTTTCTTTCTGTAAGATTTTTTCCACGTGTTGGTTTGTAATTTTTCAATTGTAGTTTCTGGGAATATTGGATCTAACATGTGAACATTATAACATGCAGAGAGAGTCTTTGCAGTAATTATGTCCACATCTTGAAAACGCCACTTGATATTCATAAATAAGTGGAAACGGTATCAATCTTTTTGAGCAATGGAATTTTGTGAGAAACGATTTCTCCGTGAGATCAAGCACTAATAACACACAATTCAATTCAAAACCAACCAGGTGAATCTCCTAAAAAAAAAGATATGTACTGGAAAGGGTACATTTCACTTTGATGGCCCTTAATATTACAGGAATACGTAAAACTCACGAAAGATTCCTTGAATTTTTGCCAAACAAATTTAATACAGATTTCTGCGCCGAATGAAAAAAAACAGCGTGCTTTCTCGAGTGTGTTATCACAACAAATAATGAGAAAAGCAACAACAACAACAAAAAGGAAAGAGAGAGAGACAGAGATGAGCAAGAAACAAAAGAATACAGCTGCTGGCGAACCCATCAGCCAGAAGTGACTTGATTCTTGAGTCGCACTACGACGTACGACGCTCACTTGGTGGTGGTGGTGGTGGTGCTGCTGCTGCTGCTGGTGAGGGTGAGGGTGTTTGTTGCTGGTGTTGGTGCTGCGGGCTCAGCTGTGGGCAGGCGATTGGATGCCCCTGTGTCCAGTAATTACCTTGTCTTTTGTGAAGAAGATTGATCCCGGCGTTACTGCTGGTGAGGGTGAGGGTGTTTGTTGCTGGTGTTGGTGCTGCGGGCTCAGCTGTGGGCAGGCGATTGGATCGGGGACACAGGTCATTAATGGAACAGAAAACACTTCTTCTAACTAGGGCCGCAAACGGTGTTCGGACTATTTGCAGACGAAACGAGTCGAGACAAGACAAGACAAGACAAGACGAGACGAGACGAGTGCTCTGCTCCAACACCAGTCTGTCTCTCTCTTTTTTTTTCTTCATCTTCACAGGCATTCTCATATATGAAAGTGCCCAGCAGTGGCTATTTCCTTGAATATTTCGACGCAAGTGATGAGTATACAATTATGAATTTTGGGTCAGAGAGTGTTGAGGCTGCTGCTGCTGGGGAATAATCGCTCAAGTCAAAGACTAATTGCGTGCAAAAATAATAAAATAAAAATAATAATCTAGGAATCGCTCTCCAATATTACGACCCCTTTTCCCTTCTTGGGACCAGGTAATGAAAAGTTGATTAATAATTAGTGATGGAAAACCTGAGACGAGAAGAATTACAGTATATGAGACGTGATGAAAAGAATAAGCGAAGGAATAAGAATTGATTCGATTGCTCTGGCGGCGTGTTAATTACAGTATTTACGCAAGATTATTCTAGAAGTTGTATTCTTGGAGTATGGAGTCGGGAAACAAAGGGGTTTCCAATTTCAAGTTCAATTATTCACAATGTGTTGTTGTGATTGCATTCTATGCCCAACATCAGAGGCCATTTGCCACCAACAATAAAATATTGGAAAGCACTGCCGTCATCCCAACAGCAAAAATATGTTTGACATGCAACAAAACTGAGTGAGAAATTGTTTTGACTTTTCCACCGTGACTGTAAGTGAGATTCAAAAGAAAATGAAAAGAAAGAATCAACGTCCTAAAGATCTTTGTGTTTTTTTTATTATTTCCCGCAAAGAATGCCGACCATTTTAGCCATTCCTCTGCTAAATGATGATGTCAGTGGCTTTCTGTGACGGCTAGTTTCAAGATTATTTGTTCGGAAATATTCAGAATTTAGAGGGTTTATTGGCAGTTGAGGGCTCTTGAAACTATCCCGAAATGGTTATTGCAGTTTCACGAAGCACTTCTTTTTTTTTTGTCATACCCAAACTGACGTTTCACAACCATAGAAAAGACACCCGACAAAACGTCTGGTAAACACAACTCTTGAAATGCAAGAGGGGCAGCACGAGGACGCAATTCCATGGGCGTCGTTTTCGCAGAAGAGTTCTCACATCTTCTTTTTTTTTTTATTTGCGCCCTTTTTATTTATTTCTTTTTTTTCTTCCTCTTGTCCCTCTGATGCAAACATTGAGTGCGGGAAGCACGCAGATCTCAAGTGTTTGCTGCTCGTCCACTCGTGTGTTGCGTTCGAGGGTGACCAATGCATGTTTGATCCCTGCTTTCAGGGTTGCCGAAATGCTCTGGCTTTCAATATATGCAGTATTCAAAATTCTGGAGTGTGGGGCCCAATTTTTAGATCTCCCTTCTGTTCTTTTCTTTTCTTTTTGTGGGATGGGTTCGGGTTTTTTCAAGTGGGAGACTTCCCCTCACAGCTCCTTTGCACAGCGTACTAATTACGCGGTGAAAAGGCTAGGTGCACGGCCGTCCTTTGTCGGTTCAAAGAGAAGAGGAAAAAAAGAGGGAACCCAGAACAAAGAAACTTTTTTTAAAAAATAAAGAGAATCCACTTGTCGAACCTCGGGCGACTAATTCATTTTTTAGCCGGTCGTGTGTGTGTGTGTGGTGTTGTTGTTGTTGGACTTTACTTTTACTTCCTCGTGACGAGGTGGAAGGAAATGGTTTGGAAATTTCCGATTCTGGCTTGGACGTTTCCGGTGGCAAGAAAGAGAGAGAGAGAGAGTTTCCATCCTGCTGGCCACAAACTTTGAAATTCTTATTCTCGCCTTTCTTTTTTTTCCTCTCATTTTCTGTCGCTTGGCATGTCTGATTGAATCCAGGCTTCATAAATCTACTCAGATTTTATGAAAAAAACAACGAGAAATGAATGATTAAACTCGGGGATACATTATATATTGAATTCCGCGCGGATTTCAAATGGTTATATATAGTGCTGATACTGAGAAAAAAGCGGAAATCACTTAGATACAGTGGAATCTAGTTACAATGAATCTTGTTTTGACGAATAATTGCCATGAAATCATATTTTAACTCCCTGCCTATATTAGCCATGATGTTGAATGAATTACTTTATGATAGAAGGGGAGTGTCGAGGAAACGTGTCGCATGATTAATGCGCCACTTTTCCGATCCACGTGCCGGCAGGAAACAGCCAAGTTTCTCTTCTCCTTTTTTTCTCCCTTGGGTCTTGTTTCTTTGAAAAAAAAAAGAGAATCCACTTGTCGAACCTCGGGCGACTAATTCATTTTTTAGCCGGTCGTGTGTGTGTGTGTGGTGTTGTTGTTCTTGGACTTTACTTTTACTTCCTCGTGACGAGGTGGAAGGAAATGGTTTGGAAATTTCCGATTCTGGCTTGGACGTTTCCGGTGGCAAGAAAGAGAGAGAGAGAGAGAGTTTCCATCCTGCTGGCCACAAACTTTGAAATTCTTATTCTCGCCCTTCTTTTTTTTTCCTCTCATTTTCTGTCGCTTGGCATGTCTGATTGAATCCAGGCTTCATAAATCTACTCAGATTTTATGAAAAAAACAACGAGAAATGAATGATAAAACTCGGGGATACATTATATATTGAATTCCGCGCGGATTTCAAATGGTTATATATAGTGCTGATACTGAGAAAAATCGCCTTTAGTGAATCTATGTCACCTTAGATCAATGTTACTTAGAACAAAACTGCTTATTAACGGTACTTTAGTATAAAATTGAGGGACGGATATAATCGGTACTACAACTTACTTAATGAAATACTAGAATTTAGCATCACATCAACAAGGCTATTTTACTGGTTCCAATAGCTTTGTTGTCACGCGATTGGAACAGTCATATT
Source organism: Notodromas monacha (assembly GCA_905338405.1). Taxonomy (NCBI): domain Eukaryota; kingdom Metazoa; phylum Arthropoda; class Ostracoda; order Podocopida; family Cyprididae; genus Notodromas; species Notodromas monacha. The sequence continues at coordinate 4,782 of CAJPEX010002352.1, forward strand.
CTCGATAAAATTATGAGATAAGCCTTCATTTTTGTGCTTTAAAAATAAATTTCCTTCAAATTGTCTGGTGGAAGAAAAGTGCGACACTTGTACGAAATCAAAGAGTGCATCATGTTGACACTCAAATATTTGGATTGAAATTGCAGGGTTTTTGAACTGTTGTACCCTCAAACTGAAAATAGTGCCTAGGATTTGATCAGGGTAATTAAATTCAGACGCAAGCAGTTACAATGAGTCAGAAAAATATCTAAAACGCAGCCTGGATTTATTCAGGCGAATTTTTCAACCATTGAAAGCGAATGTTGCATAATTGTAAGATACTGTATACAAGGGGTAAAAAAAATCTTGATGTTAGAAATTAGACTATTGTATAATCGAGCTGAAAAAATTATTTTTCAGAAAAAAATATTCTTTGGCACAAGAAAATAAAATCAGCCCTAGAAAATTCAATTTTTTTGTGGCCAAAAGTCACCCTGGCAAACTTCTATAAAGTATTTTATTCAAAATATGAAGCTGTCATCTCCGTTTAAAATAAAACTAAAAAACGGGTCGAAGAGAAAGTGTTAAATACTTTAATTGTAGTGTAATGTCATTAAGATTCCCAATGGAGGTAGTCTAGGAGTTTCCCTTCAAGGCGGTAAAAGTAAGCAGTATCCGCGTAATGAAAATGGCGAAATTAATAATCAATTGATAGTGTAAGCACATAAAATAAATTACTTGCCAATTTGAAAAAATTCCAAAGGGAAAGCTCGGCTACACTTATTTAGAGAGTCGTTAAAAGTGGAGAAAGTACTGTACTGTATAGTAATGTAATGCAATGCAAATGGGAGATTCCGACGCCTAAAACCCCGGTTGGGATATTGGAAATATTGATAAGGATGAATTCAGTGGACCCGGTACCTCGTCGGGTGAGGGGGTTTCGTATATAGGCATTCGTGTGCCCGAGCGAATAACCATGCTTTCATAGTTTACTTTAGTCTGCTTAGTTTTGTCAGGAACAGGAGCAAAAAGCGTAAAGGCGGCATGAAAAATGAATGCTCCATCCAGAAGGTGAATGTTTGATGACTGGGCATGTTTTTTTTGTTGTTGTCGTCTTTCTTCTTTTGCTCTGGTTGCTTCGGGTTCCCCTTTAACTGGATCGAAGCCCAGGCGGGTTCATATATAGGAAGGAAAACGTCGGGTCATGTGCTCGTAAGCATGATTGAGATTTTGACAGGCGTGACTGGTTCCTCATTTTCCGGATTATCTCTGCTTTCCTTTTAATAATTCCTTTTCGCCGGAGCCGAGCAAAATGCGAGCGACGCTTATTGCTTGGTGCGAACGGCTTCTGTTTGACCTCGTCTCTCTGCTGTTTTCTGCCAAACTCCGCCCCTTCCCCCCCCCCCCAATCATATACTCGTACCTTCGAGGGTATATGCTGTTGCTTATTATTGCCCCCTTTTTTTCCAGCTCCAGGAAGCAGATACTGTGCGTACTGTACTGGGAATTTCCACTCGAGTATATATTCATCATTTTTGCATTCCACGAGGGCATTGCTGTATTGTGTTCGCCGGGATTTCTTTTCACTCTTGACCGCACTTGTGTGTTTTTGCTGTGTGAGCGACATGTGTGTAGACGAGCTCAGCTATGCGTGGAAATATTCTGGAAACTTTAGTCTTTTGACGTTTCATGGTGTTTATTTTTTGTTTTTTGTTTTCGTCAACGTAGGAACTTCATGAGGTCATAGGGGAGATGCAGGCCCATGGTTGGAAAGTGTTGTTGGTAATGTGACTTTGAAGGACTTTATTTGCGGAAATCAAATTTAAGATTATGGGAATACAATTAAAGGATAAGAGTACACGTCATATGACAACTCAAAATACGCACCTCTTAAAGGGCGAGTTAAATGGTGCCCTATCCTTCGCTCTTACGGTTATATAGACGTAGTTTGTCTCGACTCGAGTTTTAAGTAAACGTTTTTCGCACTTTGATTATAACTCTTTCAGAAAACAATTACACCTGAATAACTAAGTGTTATGCAACCTTATATCAATTATTATTTTCAAATCCCCTTTTTCAATTCTCTTAGAAATAAGGAATTGAAAATCTTTCTAACTGCAAGGCTTTCTCTCCAAAATCTCCATTGATCGAAATTTTCTCATGGAAGTCTTTTGGGTATTATTTTAAAAACACAGGAAAAATAAAAGCGATAAAAATGTATTTTGGTGTTATTTTGCAAGAAAGTGAAATTTGCATAATTAAACAAATGGACAATTATGTGAACCCCTACTGCCTTTAAGTTTCGCATCTGTTCAACTCATTTCTGAAACAATTAAGGGATCAACAATTACAATTTCCTGTGATTATTTTTCCTTCCCTACAAAAAGGCTTGTTTTTTATCCAACTGCAAACCTACTCGACTCGTTTTTTTGCTGGCCCCTTCATTGAAAATTCGACTGTAATTTCAAAATCGCGGACAAAATTTAAGAACCTGATTAAACGAGACCTTCTTCTCCCATTCCTGAGTTTTTCAAAAAGTTGAACGAAATTCTAAAGATATACGAATATACTGAGTAAAAAAAAGAGTTTATTTGAAGGGCATGAGTTTGGCATGAGAATAAAGGGATCCTTCAACCCGGTTGGCGTTTGGGAAGCGGGGATTGAAAAGTGGGGAAGAAGTTGGGTTAATTGAGCGGAAACTCGCCTGCGTTTTCCTGGTTGTCCTGAGGGTTCCGGAACCCGAACCCCTCCTTCGCTTTCACACGATGAAGGTAATCACATTTCCTCAGATTTCGGGCTCATCCCTTCCACCCAGGAAAGCACAGAACGCTTTCCAGGGAAATTAAGCTGGGGGAAGAAAAAAAAAACGCTGCTCTGGTGTTTCTTTTCTTTTTCCCCTCTCTCTCTTTGTCTCTCTTACTCTGTCGATTGCCTCCCACATATGATAGAATAAGGGGATCGAATGTGGCAATTTTTTTAGAAGACAGGCTCTGGGGCAGGTGACTTACGAAAATCATTTTTAAAATATCGTCATGGAATCAAGAACATGATTCATTGCGGAAATACTGTATTTCCCGATGTTTTTGGGTGAACGTTGATATACGATGAAGCCTTCAAATCAACTCGCGAAGTTGCTTATGCAGTGTTGAGTGATGTAAACAACTTTTTCAGAGTGTTATTCACAAAAAAAAAACAGACACTTTTTAATATCGTGGCAAGTGATTGTTGCTTGCTAGTTCAAACGCGTCTTTTTAAGCCAAATGAAAATGTGCGTGAAATGAAAGCCTTCTTGCGCGAATTTGCTTGTCAATCTGAAGCATTGTTTTGAATACTTTGCCTGGATGAGTCAACGAATCTGAGCTTCATCTTCCAGAGGAGATTTCTAAGCACATTTTACTTTTTTCAATTGATTCAAATACACTTGAAGCTGAATATCATCACGAAAAGAAGACGACTTTGACTGAAAATTCTACTTGTTTTTTTCTCTTCAAAGCGTTTGATTAATAAATTATGACCTTTTCAGTGGACGAAAAAAAAATCAAGGAGCAAAAACTGAAGATAATTGTGTCTTGATTGCCTTATTGTGAACTTTTTTTAATTTTCGGAATACGTATCCAGTTAATTTTGATCCTAGTCGAAGGGATAAGTCGATTCGCGAATTTTCGCAGGGCAAGAAAAAGGCTCATACGAACCAACAAAAAAAAAGTTGGTAATATGCTGGCACCCATCACACATTGTATATCTTCTCGTTTCTTGTTTTATTTTTTCTCCGCCAAATCTGGAAAGTGGGGAAGGGGGGAGTGAATTCAGTCGTGATTTTGGGCCGGACAAACATAACCAACCAAGGAACTAGTCTTTTTTTTTTGCCTGAGGATTTGGGGCAAGTTTTGCCACCCGTGGAATGCCCTGTTTTTTTTTTCTTTTCTTTTGCTCGCCCCCGGAAGGAAGGATCAGATCGGAAGAGAGGAAAATCCGGGCCCGTTTTGCATCCGGTGTTTTGTTTATCTCTCTCCCTCTTTTCCCCCGTCTCGAATGTATATTCGTGCCGCGAGAAAATTGAATAAAATAATTCCCCGTGGGCCCGTAAATCTCCTCGGAACCACGCCTCTCCCTTCTTCTACGGTCTCACGTAACAAACGCCTGAGCTCTTGGGGAAAAAACCGGCTCCGCGCCCCCAACGTATTGGTAGTCCCGCCGGCAGAGCACGACACCTGCGGTGAAGGAGGATCATGTATTCAACGAAAGGACTTTGAAAGAAAAAGGAGAGAGAAAAACACTTTATAGCAGAATGAAAATCCCTTTCGATCTTATTACCTATCTACTTGCGTTATCTATTTTTGGATTTCCTTTTTCTTCTTCTTCTTCTTCGTCATTTTCTTCGTTTAGCACGGGTTCTTGTGATGATATCTGACCATCAGGCGATGAAGATCAATTATCGAACTTGAACATGTAATCACGGTATATTACTTGGATGACACTGCAGATTAACCTGCTGAAAGCACATGCTTGAAACACTCTAACATGGCCGAAAGTGCATTCGTGCTGTAAAAAAAAAGATAAAATATTGTTACCTTAGTATAGATGAAATGTCACTGGATTACCGTAAGATCCAAGAAAAGAAAGCAAAAGATTTTGTGCTGAGGAATATACAATAAAAACGGAAGGGCAATCAGTTGATATGTTTAGCCGAGAATATGCACATCCTTCATAAATATAGCCTTCCAAAATAATTCGCGTTTCAACAAAATATAATGGATGCATCAGAGTACATGAGATCATAAAATAACGTTGAAAAAATCGAATACGGAACTTCTTTACTCAGCAGTTTGAAAATAAAAATAAGAAACTCATTCTTGTTAATCAAAATTAGGCTGTTGCCTAATTTTTTTTATGTACGCACTGTACTTATACATACAGTGAATACGCAGAATATTACGGTACTCACAGTGCTATATACCCTTTTTGTTTCGGGGATGCTCCAAAAAAAGGTAAATATTGCATGATGGCATTGATGGGAGGCAGTCGGCCAGAGTGGCGGCCGACTGTTTTTTGGCGAGTAGGGAAAGGGGTTGTAGCATGATGCCGGAAAGGCGGATGTGAAGAGAGAGATGGCAGACGAGAGAGAGAGAGAGAGAGAGAGAGAGAGAGAGAGAGAGAGAGATAGACAACGGCGGCTTTTTCCACGTCAGATACGCATCAATCTCGCAGCGGCTTCGTTCAATCAAAGCCTAATACTCCGACATGCTTCAACGTCTCATTTCCATAGCCTTCCATCAAGTCGGGCTTCGGACTACCACCAGCACCAGCACCAGCTGCTTGTTGTGCTGCTTGGACTCGTGTGTGTGTGTGTGGGGAAAATTTTCTCAACAGTCTCTGCTTTCGTTAATTTCATTTTATTTCTCCTTTCTCATCTTATTTTAAACACGACAGATTTCAATTTGGTTCGATCGTGAATAAGGATGATAGGAATCGAATCCGGGTAAATGAAAAAAAAGCAAAAGAAAATCTATTCGAATGAGCTCGCATACACAGGGCCCTGAGAACAAAATTCGGTGTAATACAGTATTGAGACTCGTGGTTTTCAACACGTTTTAGACTGAAATAATGATGTAAAGTGCGCGTCTCTACATCGAATATTTCAATTCCTGCCCTTTATTTTTGCAGCCTCATCTCGGATGAATTTCAGAGAAACATTACGAAATATGCTTAATCATCTTTTATTGTAACTGCCTTTCTACTACTTTGCTGTCTGTCTTTCGAAGAATCAAATTAAGCAAAATTGAAAGTGGAAGAAATGCTCTCTGCTGCCAAATTAACTGATTCGTCCGTAACTGCTTGTTTTTCTTTTGATGAAGGGATTTTTTTAAATCATAATATTTATTTGAAACGAAGGCGGACATACTGAAATAGAGGAAAAGAATTCTAGAGAAATATGGCATGCTGTGTATTTTCATGAAACGTAAAATTTTCTCGACAGAAAGATTTGCTATTTGATGGATTCGTAATTTTGCGCAACTTGGATTTTTCATCCTCTGCAAATTTTTAAATATTCACTACGACCTTTTTAACAGAGGCAAGGCCAAACATTTGTTGTGCAGTAGTGAGATTGCAGCTTTAATATTTGTAGCATTGTGCCGATGAAGAAAGTGCTGGGACGTGCGTGAAAAAAATAATTTTGTCAATGAAAAATTCGCCTTGACGAACAATATTTCAGTGTAATGTACAGTTGGCGTTGCTCCTTCAGAAAACATAGCATTCTGTACTTCCTGAACCTACTTTGCAAATTGAGTTTAGTTGTGGCACGAACATTTTCAAAACCTTCCAACACGAAGGGAATTCCTTCGCGTCGTGTTTTTTCCTTCCATTGGAAACCGAATAATCGCATAAAAACAGTCCATATCGACTATTTTCAGGAAAATTTATTGGTTTTTTTTCGTTGCTCTGCTGAAAATACTGTTTCCGATTTTTTTTTCAATTATGCTGTGTCCACATTAGGAGAATCCCAATTAATGCTTGAATTTCACTGAATGTTCACGCGTAATTTGTCGAAGGTCTCACTGCCTGCGTAGGCAAAATGTTTAGCTGAAAACACAAAGAAAAATAATGAAATGCTTATTTAAAAAAATTTTTATTGGAAATTCCCAAGGCCTCTCCCATCAATTACACTTGTATATCGGTGTCCAGAGGATTCAAGTAAAAGCCATCAGGATTAGAGGATGTTTAATAAGTCATTTGAAAGTTGTGCAGTTTTAAGTCAATTAGTCAGATGAGCTTAAAATCGTAATAAATAACACAGAGTCTGAAATTTGTGCAAGTCCACGTTCAGTGACTATATATTTAGGTATTCTCATCGTAATATATTTTCTATCAAGCATGGGCAGAGTAAGTAAGAGATTTGAAATTTGTTGTTTCGAGATATACACGCGAGAAGACGTTCGAAAGAGGGGATCTTTTCTTCGGGATTGAAAGTGAAACACCCCCCCCCCCCATTTTTTGTGTGATTTCACACCAAGGGAAAGAAAAGGGTTGAGGGAGAGAAGAAGGATGATGAAGGCGCGAGACGAGATGTTGTCATAAACCTTAGTCTAACGTTTTCCGAGCCAGCTCCCCTCGATATCCTTAACTTTACGCAAACCCTGTAAATGTAAAAGGCCCACAGAAAATACTGGGTTCCTCCGGGTCGTCGATAAAGGCCCGCGCACATGCACAATAACCCGTTTTTCCGGGCGCTGGGGATCAGGTGGAAAGGGATCCTCTATAGCAGCAGAGTGACTGAGTGTGTGTGTGTGTCACACACAGAACACGATCGGCTCTACCTAAAGGTTTTCGAAATAAGAAGAGCGACAAGGAAGTAAGTAAGTAAACGTTCGCTTGGGAGCACGTAAAGAACAGATCAGCCGTAAAAAGAAGCGAAAAGGTCCTCTCGCCAGAAATAAAGATTCGCGTCTCATGACTCGGATGCTCAAGTGCTGCCTTTTCGATTTTCGTTTCCCCCGTCTGATTTTCTCGTGGTGCTTTTCCACAAGTTTGGGAGCCAATTTTGCCCTGAATTGCAACTGTGTTCAACAGGGTGGGGAGAAAGTGGACCGATTCTTCATGCTGACATTCGCAAATGGAGGATCATCCAATCGTCCAGTAGTCATATGAAACACGCCAATTTCAAAAGCAATAAAGCTCTTATCTGATCTCTCGGAGAGTTTTTGCGAAGATTTTTTTAAAATTATAAATCCAAGGCGAGAGCTACTGCCCTATTCCTTCTCGTGATAAACACTGGAGTTCAGCAGAGAAAACTGTAAATTTAGCAGTTCATTAGAGCTGTTGCTGCTCTTAGTTCCTTTTTCGAGATACTGTACATAATTTTTTCCCCCTCAAATTCGCGCAGTAATTTATAAATATACGCTTCGTCCTTTCCCTGCAACGATCGACCGCTTTTTTGGTGCATATAAGGATCGAAAATAAAGAGTTTGGGCCCAAAAGGAGCAGGAGGAAGTAAATAAAAGACGTAATCGAAAAAACCGTCTCAATATTTAGTTTTCAACGACCGCTTTTCATATTGGGACTCGTAGGACTCGGGGGTGTGACGACGACCAGGTCGACACGTGAATGAGTCCCGACATTTTCCCCGTATTACAAGGTTTCTTTTCTCTTTTCCCCCTTCCAACACGGTTCTATATAGGTTATAAGAAACGTTTTATTTTTGTATTCTTCTTCTGATTTTCATTAAAGAGAAGAGAATATCATTTGTCTTATATATTATACTGTCCTATAGTTTTTACAGTCGATTTTAAATATTTTTTACATTTGATTCATTGCTGCTGCGACTTTATGCAATAAGGGTTCTCTGGCTTTTTTCACCTTGAAAATTCCTCGCCAATTTTTATTCCGAGTTGTAGAGCTTTTTTACTCGTTTAGGAATATGTTTGCAGCATACAATATTTTTTTTTACGGGTCCTGTGGATATCCTCAGTCAGAGCACCACCATTAGTTTGATTTTTCCACTATGTTTCGACAGGGACAGTGACGAGGTCTATTTCTCCTTTTCTTTTTTTATTTCTGTGCGGGTATTTAGTCCAGAGAAACATAGGAAACAAAAAGCAGGTGGCTAAATAGTGACCCGGGACGACGTGTGACAGAAAGCATAAATCTTTTTGCCCGCTAATTTATGGGCTCCGACGCAGTTCCGTGCCGCCGAAATGAAGCTTGCTTTTTGCGGGAATGAATCACTCTGCTGCTCGGCTCATTTCGACACGCTCGGAAGAATGAGACACAAAACAACGAGCAGACGAGAGAGGAAAAACAAAAAGAAACTATAGGAATACTGTAAAATCGGAAGAGGAGGAAAAAAAATGAAAGGAAAGAAGGTTACTTATATTGGAATATATAGTGTATATATAAAACACAGTGTGGAGCAAGTTAACTTTCCTTCTTCTTTTTTTGCTTCCTATATGGCTAATGATTCCTGCTGGAGCTATATAGGAAATGACTAGGTTGTGTGTTGTGTACCGTATATTTGGTATATTCTGGTGGTAAAAATGGTGTAAAGCTGAAACTCTCACCTCGGGCTTTGTGTTCTTTGGTTACACGGGTCAGGTGTAGAGTCGCTCTCTCTGTGCCTGGGAAATACGCTTTCGGGGTTGATTCTATGCAAATTTTCAGTAAATGTATTCGTCTTCGTGACAATGCTGAAATACAGTAAGCGGTGATGGAGAACTGCTACATCTTTAATAATGACTTGAAGGTCCATAAGTCAAATACCTCCTTAATTCAAAGGTTTTTTTTTTCTCTTCGATCGAGCCTCCATAACTTTAATTTTCTAGAGGTCCTTTGGCTTTTTATTTTACACGCAAACTGGGGAAGTAATGAAAATTTGGTTTTGTGTGCCCTATAAAACGAAATGACAGACGAATTTAATAAATTCAGCATCTTTTCAACTCATTCAAAAATCAATTTAATGCGCAGGATCTCCATCACTGAATGTAATTTCCTGTAAATCCTCATTCTTCTCCCTGAAAAAAAGGCAGGTTTAAAACCTCCCTAACTCGAATGTTTCCTTCCTTTAGAACTTCACTTGAAGAGTTTTGACTTTATTTGAATCCTATACTTTTATCCACAACTTTCTTCAGAGTGAATAAAAGACAATAAAAATCGTCAATAACTCTTTGCGAGTCTCAAAAATATATCTCAGCATTTTGGAAATTTTAATGAAGTCTGATAAGGACTTTCAGAAGTGCGGTGTATCGATAGAAAAAAATTAAAGAGACGTAATCTAGTTTTCCACGCCTCTGGAAGAGCAATTTTCACACTCGAATCCTCATTTTTTTGTTTGGTAGAATTTGTACGAGGAAGTTAATCGAATGATGATCCAATTACAGCATGATATGATACCTGAAACCATTAATTGGGAAAATCGGCGAGAATCAAAAAGCGATGAGAGATATTTTCAACAGCACTCAATAGTTGCTTGAAATGACGCTGATGAATGTCAGAATTCCTTCATAAACCATATACATGAGTACTAGTTTTTTTTTGTTTGAAAGGAAAAACATAAAAATAAAAGAAAAGAAAAATGACGTGTCCTGTCATTCCTCGCTTTTGATTTCTATCTATCTGTGCAACAGTCTCGGTTCGAGGAAGCCAAAAAACCTTCTTTCTTATATCCTCGATGTCCCTTTTTTTCCTTCTCTCGCTGATGCCTGAGGATGGAATATGCAGCTGTGTGAAGCCATATATATGAGTTGGAGAATCCGGGGATTTTCCTCGAGGATCCCCGAGGTTCATGCCTCTTGGGAAATGAAAAGGTTTTGTTTCCTGCCTATATACGCTCGTACATACATATATATATATATATATATAAATTTTCTTTTTTCTTTTCTGCGCTTCCAGATTTTGTGTTTTTAACGGAAGCGGATCAGAGGTTTTATTGCGCTGATTGGACGCCTGCGGATGACTTCTCGCGGAGAACCGGGGATTTTCCGCGGAAATTAAAAAATAAAACTCGCGTGGGATCCTCAGAGATCCCTGACGTCCCTGGAAAGCCAGCTGTTTCCTTGTCACCCCCACGTACGAAGAGCACATGAGGGGAAATGGGAAAGTAAACATGCCTTTATCGGGGAAGAAACGAAAGAATGGGGGGGGGGGGAGAGAAATTGACAGCTTTTTTTTTCTCTCTCTCTCTCTTGTCGTGTCGAGTCGTTCGTGACTTCTCTTGCAATTCCGCTTTGATTCTCTCAACTATTCTAACTTTATGTGCTGTAGTTTATTTTATTTTTTCAAATCGTGTCGAAAAATGTTTTGCGCATTTAATTGATTCCCCATTTATTTTCTATCATTAAAATTATATCCGCAAATGTTGGAAATTAGTTCAAAGCCTAACCTGTGAAAAAATCGAAATTCAAATCGATAATTAAAGATGAGTTCCTAAAATTCGTTGTTTGAATCTTGATTAATCGTACGTGTTCCTTCGTATACACGCAATTTTTTTAATACAAGTAAAGTGAGCCATCGTTTGAAATCGGTGCATTTCGTTTGAAAACCCCAACACTTTGAAATCAATGAACACAGCCGAATCAAGCCAGAATAAGAAAATTGCTAGCATATTGTGAAGCGAGTTTTCCATGAAAGACTTAGATTCATCAAGCCTTTTTATGTTTTTGTTTGAAAAATAAAGGTACGTTTTCATAATCAACAGTGTCTCCTATACATTCTTGTGGGAAAATGACGCATTAAGATGCAAAATTAAAGGGAACTCCATGAAAAATTGATTGCTTTCACAACTCTGCAATCCCTTGATCATCATCAATCCCTCGATGAGTGAGGAAGGAGGACAAAGGCGAAATGAATGGATTGCCAGAGTGTTTCAAAATGGAGCCGCATGGTTAGACTCCAGCAGCTTCCGTTCTGGGTCATTAACTTCAATCAGGCCAGTTTGAAAGGGTCTCTCATCCAGGAGTGAAACCCCCTGTGTGTGTGTGCGATTGAAACACTCTGGCGAGAGGGGCAGAAAATTGAGCAGCGCACGAGGAGTGGAGGGGAATTAGCAGAGATTTTCGACACCGTCGAAGGGACGACGACGAGAGGTTCGCGCGTCGTTAACTCGGGTCCCTGTGTCAGCTCCGACGCCCGTGTCGACGTCGTCGTCGTCGTCGTTGGATTTCTCTTCTTTGCTGGATTATTTCCTCGGCATATATAGACTATTACTTTCTGAACTTCAGTATATCCGTGGGTGTCGGTCTCCTGTCGATTATTTCCGGCATTTTTTCTTTCTTTTTTTGCTTTTTAATCTAAAAAAAAAAGAGCGAGACGGTGAGATTGGGCGAATTTTGTAGCTCCGCGCCCGTCAAACTTGAAAGTTATTATTTCTGTCTTCTTTTTTTTTTTAAATAAGTTCTTTCCGATCTCCGTTCGAGGAAAAGTTTCAGCAACCATTTCATAACGTCATCGTCATTTTACGGATGCTTTTTTTTACGGGACTGCAGTGATTCGGATTTTAAATTGGATTACAGTATTCTGTGATCGATTATTTTTGTGAAGGGGATTTTTTCTCGAATTTGATCATCGCCTGTTTGGTTGGTTCTGAAAGTTAGTACAACGAGTTCAGAAAACCAAGGGAGATTTAAAGTATCTTTCGTTGTCCATTCTGAAATTTGTTGATGCTCGTTTCATCAAGGAATCGCTGCAATTATTGAAGTTACGGTTTTTAATTTCAATTAACAAAGGTTCCGGGATTTTATGTTTATTTATTCCAAGTTTTGCTTGTTGGAAAGACGGGCGTTGGCGTGCTTTTATTTGGGGAGCAACATTTGGTTAATAATTGATCAATACTTTTCCGATTTTTCCTCAGCCAGGGTTAAATGTAGAGAGTTTAATCGTGCACTATTTACCACGTGAGTAAATGCGATTTACACGTGCCACGCTTTCATGTTTTCGAAATTTTCAAATAATACAAGTTCTTTGAAGTGAATATTTCAAGGAAAAGTCCAGCTTGGATCACCTTGCGTTGTTCTGTATGTTGGAATGAAGGTTTTCAGTTGTAGAAATTGAGAAATTGATTCTGGATGCGTGAAAATGGTTCTATGAAACGTCAATTGATGAGAAGCTTGCCCAAGTCAGAGCTTCAATTGAAGAGAATCCGTTGCAAAGTCAAGTTTCGGGATTATTATTTATATTGATGTGATTTATATCTAAATTATCCAGACACAAGAACGAACATGCCCAAGAAACTACCATTGAGTTCCATAAATCATCTCCGGCCAAAATATTTGAAAACTCAAACACAACACATGGTAAATACCCAAAGAAAAATACGATGCTGATCATCATCATCATCATCATCCAAGAACGAATATTTTATAAACCCCTGTCAAGTTTTCCCTGTGAGGAACGCAGGCGCAAAGGGAGGATCTCGGATCCCCGAAGATGAATTGAGAGAGCCATATCGTCGAGGTGTAAAATCAAAGAGCCCATCAGCAGTCCCTATGTTAAACCATCCTCTGTGATGACGCGTAATGGGAAATCTCAGAAAATTATTTGTCAGCCGATTGGAGTACATATTTATTTTCTTTTTTTTCTTTTTTGGGACTCACTGACTTCAGCTTAATTCAAGTCAAGTCAAGTCAGAATGAAAGAAACACGCGCGCCTTGTAATGTCGTGCCTATAAAGAGCTGAGCAGTTGTGACCCATATCTCAGCCTGGTCGATCACCGACCAGAACCAGTTTGTATTTCTGTCCAACGGGTACGGGTGGGTGGGGGATCAATGATTGCGTGAAAAGGCGGAAACCCAAAGAGTTCAAGTTCAACGAACGTTCTTCGGCCCATAGCAAGTGTATCGAACAAACCCCCACCCCCGTGCTTGAGAGAGACAGAGAGATGGAAAAATGTGGTATAATATAAAGGGGGAAACCTCTTGCCGATCGATGACCACCGCACCATCAGGCTAAAGTGCGCAAAAAAAGAAAAAAGCTCGGGGATTTAAAAAACAGAAGAAAGAAAAAAAAAAGATTGGGGGGGCATCACGAACCCCAGATTTTGCGCCAAAGATTTCCGGTTGCTGTTGCTGAAGAAACACACACGCACACAAAAACTACGCAAGGGAATTAGTTGATCGAAGCCCGCGTAGTAAATCGATTATTCGACTCTGGGATTTCGCTTGTTTGACGACCAGATCGGTAAATCGTTGGCAGAGATCCTCGTGTTAGTCAATACGACCCCCACACCACACGCCGAGTCCTGTTCATTCATTCATACATTCATTCATTCATGAATTCACCGTCCATTTACTCACTCACTCCCTCACTCATTCATTCACGAATTCACGAGCATTTTTTTATTTTTTATTTATTAAAATGACCATCACTGGACCTCGGAAGTCTCGGGATTGAATGAAGAAAAAAAAATCTAGGTATTTCGGGATGTCCGGAAAAGGTATTCCGCAAACGTGCGAAACTCAGCATTCAATGCTGGTTGAAAAAAGGAAACTTTCTAGAACCGCGCAGAAAATTGGTCAAGAAGCTGGAGAAGAAAACCTTGAAGCAGGACGAAACATTTCGCTAAACTTCATTGAAATGAGAAGCGAAAGCATTCAATGCTGGTTGAAAAAAGGAAACTTTCTAGAACCGCGCAGAAAATTGGTCAAGAAGCTGGAGAAGAAAACCTTGAAGCAGGACGAAACATTTCGCTAAACTTCATTGAAATGAGAAGCGATGATTTTTTTAATTGATTCGTCGAAAAACGAAAAAATAAAGATGAAGATGGGAATGAATGACTTGTTTTTTTTAAAATAAAATTCAATTTTAAATGCTACGAAAATTTGCGGAAGTTGCACTTGAAAAAAGTTTTTAAAAAATCAAGCGCAAAGTAGTGTTTGTCTTGTCTCAAATGTTTTGGCTTCATTAAAATGGAAGACAATTTAAGTTTAAAATTTGGGATCATTTTCCAACAAATTTTCCTGATTTTTTCTCCTCGGCGTTTAAAATTCATGCAAAGTCGCACTGCTAACTAATATTTTTCTAGCATGTCATTGGGAATTTGGCAGACGTTTCTACCCATAGATGAAAAGTTTTTTTTTTTAATATTTCGTGGCAAATTCAAGGTTGATGTGACTCCGAAAGAGATGGTGGCATAAAAACGTACATTTGTAATGACAAATTGTTTTCCAATCAATTGTTCCATTCCAAAATGAACAGAGGCTTCATCTTGAGTCTCTTCAAGTGTATGATCCCATGATCCTTGAAAGAAAAAAAAAGTGAATGCGTTTTTTAATGTACTAAATAATCCCCAGTATCTTGATTAAAATTTCCAAGAAATGGAGGAGCGGATTTCCATCAACGAGAATCAGGTGAAAGCACGTTTCTTGTTTTCAATTCCCGTGTTATTGGTTGAATTACCAGAAACAGTTCTCGGGATTTTATTTTCTTTTCTTTCTCATGTACTGTACTACATGTGTTTCTGGATGACTTTGAAGAAAAGTCATGTCATACCGAGGGTTTTGTGACTGTGTTGGATCCATGACGGATGGATGGATGGATGAAAGGGCGGAAGTTATTCGTGCCCTCGGGAGAGTTTTTGGCAGGTCGATGCCCGGCTTACGGCTTTGAAATCAGCTGGTCTTGCGAGTATCTGAAATCTATAATTTTCTTGCGCCCCCCGTTTCATCAGCTGCTGACTCGGTCAATGCGTGTGTGTGTGTGTGTGTGACGACACACGCCGAGTGTCAATATATTGACGTTGTCGGTTCAACCGCCAATGTCGATTACAGCGACACCCTCTCGTCGTCGTCGTCAGCTGACGGGATCGACGTCCGAGTTTTCCTTCCAGTACAACAACAACAAGAAAAAAAAAGCAGAACCTCGTTATCCATTTCTCATCCTTCTATACTTCCTTTTCTTTCTTTGCGAATTCAACTTTTCCGATTTTGCTCCATATCAGTGTGGTTTTCCATTGAGTGTCGTGTCATATGTCATGTTTGAATTATTTATTCATGTTTCTTTCTGTTTTTTCTTTTCTTCCTCGTGTGTCAAGGTATTCCGTGCAAGTCTTCAATGGGTCCTGAAGAGTGCGAGTTTTCTTCCGGAGGAACGTCACAGCAGCAGCGAAATCCCAACAGTTTTGGTTCTTGGGACCCGTTGAGGATTTGTAAGTTACGATTTTCCTCGTCTTATTTGCGTGTGATACTGTAGTGTAATTGATGAATCAGTAGTGTGCTGTACTCTAGTGTCGTACCGTGTCGTGTAGATTGAAGAATAAGCGTGTTCGACTGCTGAACTAGTCTGTTTTTTTTGGGGGGGGGGGGGGGCTTATCAGGATGAAATGGTTTCCTCTTCAGTTTTTACTGCTATCTTTAGAATTTTATAAATGATTTTCGGCGGGCAAAGAAGCAGACGAGCCTAACCCAGCCTAATTAGAGCTGGGTAAGAAACAAAAAATAACCCTTAATCGCAGGTAATCACAGCCACGAAGTTTGATGAAGAGCAGTGATTCCGGCGTGAAGACAACCGAGCGAACTATGTTTATTTTTTTATTTTTTATTTTCCGCGAACTACAAGTCTTCCTCGAATTTTACAACTGGAAAATTGCATGTTACGCAGGTGGAGTAGAAAACATTTTTTTTTTTTTTTCGTGGACAAGTAGCGCAAGAAAAGTCGAGGTCCGAGAAGAGAAGAATGAGGTGAATGTTCTGGAAGCTTTTGTTCTCGGTGGCCAACAACCACCGCCTCCATCTTCTCCTCCTCCTCCTCCTCCGCCTCCTTCGTCTCCGTCTTCTCCTCCTCCTCCTCCTCCTGAGGCTGGAGTCAGACAGAGGGGATGTGGCCCAGGGAAACAAGGGGCGTGGCCAGTAATCTCTGCAGGATTAAAGCCTGCCTTCTGCTCCTGCTGCTGCTGCTGTTTCTTTGCCTATCCCGGAGTCTGTCTTCTTTTTTTCTTTTTTTTTCTTCTTCTTCTCGCCTTTGGCATCATCGCATCTCTGCTGGAGCATAGCGAGTTTAGATCTATTTCCTTTCATGTTTCTCACGTGCTTGCTTTCCTCCACACGACAGTTTCAGTATTTATTTCAGTTCATATTAAAGCATACGCCAGAATTATGAATTTTTTTCTCATAATTTATGAATCAATGTTACGGCATTGAACAATTCTAAAAGTACTGTATAATTGCTCAAGTCAGGATCAATTCAGAAAATCTCCTTGTCTGCAATCTCGTGACTCTGTCTGAAGAAAGAAACGTGGAATTTTATTTTGATAACTGCGAAGTTTTCGTCCAAAAATAGAAGATATATTCGTCTTCCTGCTAATTCTCTAAGCTTGCTCAGTATTTCAGACCTCTCTGCATACTCGTAAATCGATCCATTTTTTTAATCATTGACTTTCGAAACATGTTTGGGGGATTTCGAGCCTGAGCTAAAAAAAAAAAAAAAAGAAAAAGTGTCCACACGATAATGTTGTGCTGTACAAGAAATGTTCTGAATTCCCTTAAATTTGTGACGGTCAGTTCCGGAAATCGGGGTCAGTTTGTACAGGAAACGAGGCGATTTGGATTACGAACACATGTTTTGTTCGTAATCCCTGTTCCAGAAAAATATGGGGTCAGGGCTTTCGTAAAATATATGGACATCCACGATGGAAAATCGACGGACGTTTATATTGTCATTTTTCTGTCAATAGCAGGAAGAAATCTCTATTTACCGTTTTACTCCACCTTTTAATGCCACAAAACATTAGAATACTTTACTGTAAAATAAATATAAAAAATGGATAGCATAAAGCCACCTTTAATTGTACTGACTAAGCAGCATTTCAGTCTAGTATTTTCGTTCTCATTAGTTTTACGGTCTCCGTTTTATTATTTTTTTATTTTTGAAAATAAAGCTTTGGAATTCTCCCGAAAGTGAAACTTGATCTTTGATGATGGAACACACACCGCGTTTACCCTATAATTTTTTAGCAAAAAAATTGCCAATTTCGGAAGTTTAGGAAGTTTATTAGAACTTGTTTGGCGTCCCTTTTGTTCCTACACTACCTTGGGAGTGCGAGGGTCTTGCAGAGATGAAGAGCTACTTTTTTTGTGTTGGAGCAGGGGGGTAAAACAGGGGGAAAAGAAAAATGAGTGTGTGTTTGTGCTTAGGGGTATAGGAGAAGAAGAAGAAGAAGAAGAAAACGCGATCCGCTCAGTTCTGATGACACGTCGTTGTTGCGGGGCGACACCGACATGTGTTGTTTGGCTTGCACCTTGCCCGGGCAATTTGTGCTGTTTCTCTTGTCCTCTAGCTTTGTCTCTCTTTTTTTTCTATCTTTCTTTTTTTTTTTTTTTCTTTTTTTTGCATGCTTCTTGGCGGATTTTCTTTCTGTCCTGTTCTACAGGAAGGATCGTTTTCTTTTTTTTCACGTTTCCTTTCCTTTAAAGCTTGCGTTTGCAGAGAATATGGAGGCTATTGTCTGGACGGAATTATCGCAGTTCGAGCACGCTTTCAATGTTGTCCTGGCTTTTGTTTCCTCTACCCCTTCTATTCTACTACCCCCACCTTTTTTTTTTCTTTAGCAGAGTACAGAAGGATTATTTTCTGACCGGGAGGTCCTGCGACGCTGTTTCCTTCACCTGCTAATTTGCACGCAATTTCGCATCGTTTGAATGGCTTTTGTAGAGAATTGACGCGGGAGCATTTTGCCTTTTCGCACGAACTCTAACGCGCTCCATGATTAATTACGCTTTTGCTTTGCGAAACTGTCTTGCTGCAAATGGTATCAATCTTCGGCAAGGGGTTCTTTATAGCTGTACTGTGTGATATAAAATTTTGAGATTTGTGAGTTTGTAGATTTAATTTAGTAGTTTGTAGTTTGACTTGAATTGCAATTCTCGGATGATTTTTTTTTACGCCAAGATTCTGGAGAGATTTTCTGCTTTGGAAGTCATATTTTGTCGTAGGTTCGCGAATCTGTTCCTTCACTGCTTTAGACTGTTTTTTTTATTGGGGCTGCAAAACTATTTCCGTAATGGTCGTGTCAGTCGTGACTTGCGAAATCTCCCGTTCGAATTGAATTCTCGACTTATTTTAGTGCTGGAGGAAGCGCGCGTCTTTGTTTAATCGTGAGACGAGCAATTTTAATTTTTGCGCGCTTTTATAGTCTCAATCAGAAAATGTGTGATCCCCAGCAACTCAAATAAGCGAAATACCGTCCGTCAGGTTTTCGGTGAACAACGCCGGGAATCGAAGGAACTCACTGGATTTTCTGCTGAAAGGGCAGACACGGGAAAATGAATAGAAATGAAAAAAGAGGGAAGACTGGAAAGCGGGGTTTGACCCCCTCCCCTCTCACTTAACTGTACTGCTGCACACTTTCCCACACGGTTCATTAATTTTTTTCAAGTGTGCTGGACCCGACACACACACACATCACTTGACGTTTCTGCACAAAGAAAAAGGAACTCGTAATTGGGTGAGTAGAAACGTGCTTTCGGGGAATGGAGACGAGATAAAAAATATATATATATAAAGACGACGAAATCATCTTTTCCTCATGTCTCTCTCTCTCTCTTTCTCTTCACTGCGTGGCCAGTCAACTAATTCAAGAGAAAATTTCGAGCCTTTCGAACTTCAGTGACGAGAGAGACAAAGTAAAGTAGATGAGAGACATGGTTTCTTCCACTGTCATTAGTTGCTTGGGTGTGGGTGTGCAAGAAAGTTCCAGGGACAAATGTTTAATCCATAATGCGGAGGATTTCACGTCTGATTTTGTTTTCAAGTCTGTTTTTATTTGTCTAGTTTTGAGCAGGTGTCACTGCCGGTTGATGCTAGTTTGTATACTATATTTGGGCAACCTCTCCATGATTAGGCATTCTTCAGTTTCCTGGAATTGCATTTAAAAATATATATCTTGAGATAAATACCTGCGTCGGAAATATACATTTTCAGACAATTTTTTCGTGGTCCTAGTTCACATGAAACCACTTTTACCTTTTGGTCAGTTATAAGCGGAGGAGCGATGCATCACAAAATTGCATACAATTCTGTAAGAACCCCTTCATGATGAAGGCATGATTGTAAAAATAAAAAATAATGATGGTTGAAATTTCTTTGGCTAGCACAGGTGTTACCTCGCAATATGAGGGCCCACAGTTCCATGGTCAGATTTGCAGGGAGATTCACTTGCAATTTGACCTCTGCCTGAGAATTTCACCTGCTTTGGCCACTTTTTTTTGCATTTTTGTGCTGATAATTCTCAATTTTAAGAGTGTCTTGCAATTTGACCCCAATAGTCTGGCAATGGATTAGGGTTGAATTTCAAGGTACCACCTGTATTGCGGAAAAGTATGATACCTTAAACATATTTCAGTATTGCAATGGATCAAAATAGGGCAAATCCAATGAACTTAAATCTCAACTGACCAACACAATTTTTTTTCCTGCATAAAGTTTTTTTTTAATCTGCATTGAACCAATTTCAAGTGAGGTTCAGAGAAAATTTCAAGATCTTGTCCCTGAAAATTTTTGCCAGCTTGATCTCTGTTTGCGAGTTGGTTCAGAAACCTTAGAAATATATCAACTTTTGCGTTCATTTTGCTTACACAGAGACCCAGGTTGTAAAATAATGCGCAGAGGAGCAAAAGAATAAATGAAGCTTTGAAAAGAGAGGGATAGAGTGTGTGTGTGTGTGTGTGTGTTGGCGAGATTTTTGCAGACGCCATTTGCACGGGCCGCCTGAAACGTGCGCTATTTTTCCCATCTCCGTCGCGCGTGACGATCCGCGCGTTTGTGCCAAAGAGGGAAATCAGCGATTAATCAGTCGACACCTGATGCAAGATAAATCACGGACTGGCCCGGGGCGTCCCCGAGGTTTGTTTTTCTCGCAACCCTGGGTTCGATTCCATTCGTATACTGTACATGCGCTAAATACTTTGGGGTTGCTTTGTTTCAAGCACGGACATTTCAGAGGGGGTTTTTTTTCTCTTTTGTTCCTTCTTCGTGGTAATGCGTGCTTCGATTATTTTAAAAGTCGCTGGAAATATTTGAAGGAGACAAAGAGCATTTTGGCTAACATGTGAATGTTTTTTTTTTTTTTTTTTTTTTTGCAGCGGCCAAGAAGTCACCGGATCTGCAAGTGAACCAGTGGGCAGGTGAGAGAGTCTTCTTTTCTTTCATTTTCAAGGTTTTCGTCATTTAAAATTGCGATCTCGGCATTTTTCCGAATTTCGATCTGCTCAAAATGTGCACGGAGTTGAGCTTCATCGAAAGTTATTCGCGGGATGCCGAAAAGGTTTCCCACTTTTGGTTCCTGATGCTTCGAAAAATCTTTTTTTTTTTAATTTTATGAATCAAAATTTGTGCGTCGTGTTTCTTCTGTAAAACAATTTCTTTCACTGAATAATGTAGCTGATATTGTTGGGGAAATGAAAGGAGCTGGAGATAAAAGCCAATTAAAAATTGCTAAACCGAGGAAGCATATTTCTTCGTGTTTATTTTGGACAAAATCCTTGTTAACACAAAATGAATGAAATAGCGACGATCTACTAAATTGAAATTTCGGATTTTGTTTACGCCTAATTTAGCGTCAAATTTAACGGAATTTCAAGGATTCAAAACCAGCGCCATCTGCAACAGTAATCTGTTCGCATTGAAGGTCGTTTCTTAGATGAAGAAAAGGACCTTGTACCGTTTTTCACGCATTTTCGCGAGTTCAAGAAAAATAAATTTGCGATTTTCTTTCCCGCACCCGTTTTCAAGGAAAGAATAAGAATTTAAATGTCGCATTTTTTTCTTGGTATTTTCTCGATTTTTTGGATCATAAATTATAAGAGATGAAGAAACAAACGCGGGACAGTTTTCAATCAGTCACTTAGAATTTATTCCAATACTGTACAGTATTTCCATATTGCTTTATTTGGAGGGGTTTTTCGTTTAAGTGCTGGGGAAAGATTGAATATGCGGCATATTTCCTATAACATATTAGGGATTCTTAAGCAGGTCACTACGTTAAATTGCCTTATATAAAGGCCCCCCTCTTTTCTTACACCGAGAAAAGAGCCTTGAACTACTACGGCACTCATCATTGCTGCATTTATTAATTTTTGTTTTAATGTTATCCCGCGAACCCGCCATGAGCCAGAACCTCTTTCTTTCGGGGTTTTCTCTCTTCCGGGGCCCCAGTATACGCGTTGGTGATGGGTGTTCTTGAGCGAGACCCACACGTGCGAAAAGCGGGTTTAATGGCCTTCCGTGGGCACGGGCCATCATCAGCACCCGAACCGCGAATAATAATCGCATTATTGCAATACGCCGGCGAGAAACCAGATGGTCCCGAGCGTTTTTCAAAACCCCCGCTGCTGAACCCTGCTAATCGCTGAACCCCCCACCATCCAGCTCGCTTGCCTTGCCTTGTCCAACAGCACCACCCATAATATTGGGAAGGAGCGAACGAACGGGCTTTTCGCAAATATTTATACATCTTCCCTTTTTCCATCTGTCTCAACAATCCCAGGCAGGGAAACAACTCTTTTTTGCATTTACTGCATTATCGTTCGTTAGGTCCGAATCGAATTATTAAAAGGAGGGACGGAAAAACATGCAGTAGCGAGCTGAAAATGTCCTATTTGTTTCCATCATTTTAAGGTGTTTATTGAACAACACATTTTTCAATATAACAAATTTGTACCTGCATCGAGGACACGCTAAAATAATCTCAGTACAACAAACTCCCCAATTTTGAAGTATACAGTAAAAAGTATTTCGGAGGAAATGTTCAACTGATTCCCCTAACATCAATTTCTCGATTAAAGCAATCTGAAGTTTCTGACTGTAAGGCTCTTTGTAGCTTGAAATATTGAAGCCGTAATTAATGGAAAAAATGCTTTAAATGAGTAATTCTGCACGTCATCAGCCAGAATGAAGAGATTGGTTTAACTGGTGGAATGTATGATTGAAGCTAATTTTTCTCCAGAAGATCACTCAGTTTTTAAAACAAAAATACAAAACAATTTCGAGGCTGCCAGAAAAAGAAAGATCTAATTTATCATAGATGGGAGGTTTGATGTGATAATTTTTTCCAGTCATTAATTTTCAAGATCTAGTTATACCAATTTATTTCGTATGACGGACTTTTCTGAAATCCCCAATAAAAGTGTGATGCAATGAAATATTACTGCATAACTTTAATCTAAATATATTACGCTTCAAAATGGCAATTTCTCTTTTTCTGAGAATTTTGTACCCATTTTCCGCGGAACACCAAAGAGAAGAATTATTGCGAAACATCGATCGCGTTTGTTATAGTCTCCACTTATTTAGTAGCGTGGAAAAAAATAAGTTTCCCGAGTTTTCTGCAACTTTTGGAAAGACCTTGAATATGATAGAAGGGAAAAATCACCGCGGTTTGCCACGTGCCCTGTTAAAATATTGCTCCAGAAAAAAAAATGGAATAAGCAGGGTGTCGGTACGAAAACCCTGCTACTCAGACTTGAGGCACACTTGGCAAGAAAACAATATTGTCTTTGTATGCCATGTATGTCATGATCTACTCGTATAATCCTGAGGTTAGACAAAAAAACGGATGCGATGTACAATTATAAATTCTGTTTCATGATTTTGCAAGAACAAAAAATCGCGCTCACTTTTCGAATTGCTTTTAAATTACTCGACTACTGTATACATGATGGAAGATTTCGTCTGGGAAAAGCTGGCATCGAAGTTGAGTAAGGTTGTCTCTTGATGCTTCCAACAACAAAAACTGTATTTTTCAGTCAGTTCTGATATTCTGTTCAAACTATAGAACTGTGTAGCAAATTTTGCATTTCGATGTACAGAATTACATCCTCGTTTATTCTTTGAATTTTTTTCAATTGTTCTAGTGGGTGTTACATTGCATTCAAACGGCAATGAACTTTGAATAAGATATACTGTATGCTCAGTCTTATTCTTGACATCCTATTTCTGACATTACAATTTTCTCTTTTGTTTATTTTTCATGAGATGTCCGTAATGATCTTACTTGCCTACCGTCATTTTTCTGACCTTTAGAAAACCGCCGAAAAATCTCCATGTTCTCCCCCACTCCATATGTGACGTTTTCATGTAATTTATCCCTCTTGAATTACTTCAACATAGATACGTTGATGTTTTTGCGTAATTTCAAGCGTTAAGTGTTCCAAGGAGCATATGAAATACCGTTATTTTTATCGTCTAGATAGGATCTGAAGTTTTACGATTGAGTATTTCCGAGCAAGTGCTGCCAAATAACATGTCACGCAGAAATTTCTCTCTGCTGCTAAACTCGGAAACATGCACAGAACGATGCATTATAACGAGCACTAATAAACCCGCCCAAAAGTTGCCGTAAAAATTGTCCCTGTATGCCAAATGACTTGACCGCTTTACTGATGAAAAATATTCATTGCCAAAATTTTCTGTGAGAAAAAATCGACTTGCATTACTGCATACTGGGATTTAATTCTATTGTACGCCAAACAATACCAGGTTTATATTGTATTATACTGAGTAAAATATTATTGTTTGCTTCACAATACAAAAAGTCTGCATGACAAAGTTCATTTAGGAATGTTGTAAAGTATAATGAGTTCTACAGCAAACAAACAAAAAACGAGATGAAATGATGAAAATACACTGTATGTAAGAAGACAATAATGCTGGGCAAAATCACAAAGAAAACATTACTTCCGAGTAATTTCGAATTTTAAATGATTAGCGGAATCAAAATCTTAAATTGAATTAAAATTTTCATTTGGATTCTTATCAACAACAAATGTTCTTACGATTTTTTTTTTTGTTCGAGGCACAATAGTGTTGCCAAAAATGCTAGTTTCTTGTGTAAAAAGTTCGCTTTCAGGGCAGCACTCGTTGATAAAATTCGCGTAGGTAAAAAAATATGTGAATGATTTTCTTGAGTGGAAAACAAAATTGTTTCTTCTTTTTATTTTGCTGCAACATGATGATGATCAAATAAAGTTTATAGCAGTGAAATTTCATGCGGCACCCCGCCAGTAAAAAGGTGCACATAGGTCGGGATCGGGACTCACCATGGGTGGGGTGATGTGCTGCTGAGGAAGAGCGGAAGTTGGGAAGAACCACCGGAAGTATTGAGAAAAAAAAAATAAGAAGAGAATAGAAACCGACTCACATCAGTGGCTCTTTTCCCTGCTGGGCTCAGAATCACTTCCCCGTGTGATGAGAACAGATGAAACTTTTCCTCGGATGGGACCGACATGACTTGCAGAATTTCCACTTTTTCTTTCCAACCCCTCTCTCGCCAATCTTTTAACGCCAGGTGGAAGCGGGGGAAAAAAATTAAAGCGTAGATCAAAATAAAAATGCGAAAGGCGAGCTTTTTTGTGCTCATGCATGCTGTACCGGTTTCCCTACGTGAAATGCCCTCGGGGGTAAATGGTGGACATTAAACGACGGGGGTTTTAACCACCTCATGCGGGGTCATTTGAATGCATGAAGCACGTTGAACGAACCTGGTTATTGTTCCATCATCATCTCTGCTGGGTTCATATACATACAGTATACGTACTCAACAGAAAAGGGGGGTTTCCTTGCATTCCAGGGGCTCATTCCAAAAAGAGGAGGGGGGTTTCGCCGGGCTTAAATCGGTCATTAAATTTTGTCGGGTTCACTGTGTCTGCGTGTGTGTGTGTGTGACAGTCACTAAAGAGTGCTATGCTCATAATGAGAATGTTGTGCTCAGTCATCATTGAAGCGCGTTACTTTGCTCGTTATGATTTTTTTTTAATGCTTCATCATCTCTTGAAAATCAACGCAAATGTATATACAGAGAGACCTCGAGATGCGGACGTAACTGACGGTGCTCAGGCTTTGTCTCTATCTTATTGGAGCGTCCAAATGTTGCATCACTTTTTCCCAAAGATGTCGATGGGAACTCATTTGATTGATTCTAACGTGGTTCATCAAAAATCAGGAACAAGTCCTCCAAAAAAAATGTTCAACAGTTTTCTAAACTTCGAAATACAAAAAATGTGCTAAAAATGTATAAAAGCTGATGTATTGATATCAAGAGGAGTACATGGAGCATGGAACAAGAGCAATCTTGCTATACTCTGCACAGAGTATGTCAAATCTACAAAAAGACGCAAAAAATTAGCCTGTTTTGTTAATGTGAATTTGAGTAAATCCATAAAAAAATTATTTTTGTGAATGTTAAAAAGCTTGATTTGTTTAAAAGATGCCCAAACTTCTTTAAAAAATTTTATTTTTTCTAAAAAAGTTGGAAAAAGTGTCCGTATCTTGAGATGTTTTCTGCTTTTTGAATGTCCGTAAGCCGAAGCTTCCGTATTTCGGGGTCCCACTTTCGTGATTTAAACACGAGAGTGTGACTATAGAAGAGAAGACTCGGGACAGTTCGTAGCATTACCTACAGAATGCGTTGATGACCAAAAAAAATGAAGTTATATGATACACTATAAACGTGTTCTTTTACTTGAATAATCCAATGCATGGTTTTTGGGAGACAGCATTTTTTTTTGGAATTTCATCGGAATGTCACGCATACTCACTCGAGTTCAGACCACTCGGGAAAAAGGATTGTTTGCCTAAACAACTGCTGGCGCGGCTTCTCCAAATGTTTCCTGCTTGGGCCTCATTTGAACCCCCTGCTTCCTTTATTCATTTTTTTTTTCTTTATGAACGCAAGGGGTTGCACTCAGGAATGTGTGGGCAGCGAGCGAGAGAGAGAGAGAGAAAGTGGTAAATACTTCCTGTGGCATGTTTGGATTGCGGATTGAGGATCCCTGGTGACTGACGGAGCTGCTGAGCAAACACGGAGTGCGTTGTTGGGTTCGGTTGGGTCAGGCCGGGTCGGGTACTGCACCCCTTTTCCTCCCCTCCCCCCTCTCCATCCCTTGCGGGAGGCAGGAGATGCACTTCATTCATCACTTGGCCACTTGATGTCTCAGAGCTTGTTTGCAGTGTGGGGGTGGTAAAAGGGGGGTGGGGGGGGGGGGGTCAACTGGCTGTCAGTATTTTGTGCATTTCTTGGTCCTATTGCTTGCCACATTGTGGTCTGAGCTACTGTCCCTCTTTCCGGCAGTAGCTTTGTCATTTCCTTTTAGACATATCAACGTGCCAAATTTGACATCAATTATCAAACAATGATGTTGAGTCCCAATCCCAACATTGGACAACAGGTTTGGTTGGAAACCCATTTGCTTAGCAACCCTCATTGGTAGTAAGAATAACAAAATCCCTCAATTTATGACTGTTATTGAAATATTTTCCCTGTGGAAAATATGGTTCAACTTCTCCCTATGATGGCAGTGCATTAATGAATGAATGAACAGAACTCTTTATTTGCTGCTTTTCAGCGTTCACAAGGCACAACCAAGACTCCCGCATCCAAACCCCCTCCCCACCCAACCCAAATCCCCTCAAAGACATTCAATCACTTCAAAGCAGGAAACAAAGCACAAATTGATGACAAAATAAAAGAGAACACAGTGGCTTAATTTTCATCCCATGATAGTGCTAGGATACATGAAGACCTGCTTGCTTTTTTGTGACCAAAGGTCACAAAAATGCGGCCTTGGTTGAATAGACAAATTCTGGAAAAATTCAAGAGGGGAAAACCCATTGACTTTGAAATCTCGAAATGCTAATCATGCTTTAGGAAAATTGGGAAGATTGACACCCAGCAGTGAATATTTTTTCCAAATTTTTTTCCACAAAGAGAAATATATTAGTTGATTGGTATTTTTTTAATGCCTGCTTCATCTGCCTATTATTTATATTTTTGCAGTAGATATTCATTTCCTGGCGATTTTAGTCATCCGTTTGAAGAATCTTTGTTTTTTTAGTTCATCTGACATACGGTTTGGTTGTAGGTGCAGTTCACTTGTGATTATCCAGGTTGGTGCATGAAGTGACACCTACAGTCACTCTGAAACAGTGGCACTATAGAAAACAAGATTCTACCTTTTACATGAGTTATTCTACCTGCTGCTGGGCATAATTCATTTTAATAAATTAGGCATTAAAATGTTGCCGTAAACTAGGAAGAGTAGCTTTCCTTCTCTCATATTCTCGTTCTTACATCATTCTCAGACCTAAAACAACAAAAATGCGTCCTTGTCTTAGATGCTTTGAGTTTGAGTCATTCTTGACACAGTTGTGCTGCCAATAAGCACTGTGTAGTACGTCAAACCCCAATTTAGTATCACTGTGCGAGGACCTAAGCAATGGTGGCATTAAATCAAGGGTATGGTATGAGAGAGAGGTTCATTTGAGAGTTTTTTTTAAGGAAAAAATGAGCTTGTTTGCAGAATTTTTAGGCCAGTCAGGGTGTTTTATAAGAGAAAAAACCAAAATGAACCAGTTATTGGAGCTCAAACGTAATATATAGATATTACATTTCACTAAATTTTCAAGGCCAAATGTATTAGATTTTTAAACATATGACGTCTAGTAAAAGATAGATTGTTTACAATTTTCCGGAATTTTATGTGAGCATTGGGATGCGAGGCTCAGTTAAAAATACAGTAGTATAATCCGATGATATCCCTGTAAAAATGCCTTGATTTCTTCAATTCTGCCCAACACGGCAAATACCTTTTTATGGCCCAGAGTGAGTTGCCAGTCCACTAAACTGGGGTTTCCCTCAAGAACATGATGGAGGGAGATTTGTACCAGCATGGAAATTTGTGACACTATGCAAGGGTTGCACTAGATTAGGGTCACTAAATCAGGTGGAAGATGACTGCAATTCAGTCCTTTGCGACATTGAAAGTTTATTTTGAATTCATTAAATAAATTTTACATCTCGAACGTGTCTTTGCCTTGGGCCACCATTATGCCAGGTTGTATCTAGAAGTTCCAGAAAATATTTCCCTTGGGAACAGGACAGTGCGGACATCTTGAAATAATCCCTTGCTTTCTCTTTCCGGGGTTTTCCATGACTCGACATGTTTCAACGTACAGTATACGAGAATCGAATGTTGCAAACAGTTTATCTCGAGGTGAATATTGGATAATTTCAAGTCTGACATGAAATTCTCTCATGTTTGATCCTATGTTTTCTCGTCATTTTGTCCGTTGAAAAATGAGGACGAACAAATGAGTGAGGTTTTCGTTTGGCAATTTGATGAGCAAAGAATGTTTATTTGATGTGTTACCTGTGTCGATTCTCTTCCAGTTGCAGAAGAAGGCATCCCGTACAAAAATTAGCCCACCCTGTACGAGATGAAGTCAGTCATAATCTTCTTTTTCTATTTTTCGCGCAAAAAAGCCTTCTTTAATTTTTGCTTTGCGACTTTTCTTCCGTCACTTTTACGAATACCTATTGCATCTTCAAGTTTATTTGAGCATTTATTCTGGCTTCAACAACTTTTTGAAAGGTGGATTTCTCTCCGAAGACGTTTTTCTCAATGAAAACGAAGAGAGAAAATAATTAAGAAATTCTTCAAAGAGGGCGCTAATTTGAGACTACGTTATTACAGTTGCATAATTTTTAGTTTTCTCAATGACTGAATTTGCTTTGTTGTTTTTTTTTTTTGCAAATTTTGCCACTGGTGCATTTTCATATTTGGCTGACTGGCTGAAATTCTGGACTTGAATATATTGTACTGTATATGTGCGTAACTGTTTGAGTGAGTGTTTGAATGCTGAGAAACTTTGGAATGTGCCCCTCGTGTTGAAAAAGTCCGAAGGCGTATAGGGGGGTTGAAGCAGGGGTGTAATGAAGAACGAAAAGCCGACACAAGCGCTTCATCACGACACGAGTCCGTGTTGTTGTCCCCCGTTTTTTTTTCTCTCTCTTTTATCTATACCCCCGTTTTCCTCATAGTTGGAGGAAAAGATGAGCTTCCCTGTCGACGACGTTGACGGCGTCGTCGTCGTCGTCGTCGTCATCGTCATCGTCGTGGAACGGCAATTGTTGTACCCGTCGTGAATGGTCACGGGGTTCAGGGGTTGTCACACGGGCCCCGGGGTTTGTTTGATCGAAGAAGAAGGAAGCAACTGGACGAGTTGTGTTCTTTCAAGCAAGCAACCAACCAACCAACACCCTTCCGTTCCTTTGCTTCCTTCACCCACGTCGTCGTCATGCAGGCACCTGCTTCTTCTTGTCTGCTTTCCACTGTCTTTCTCTTCTTCTTCTTCTTTTTTTAAATTCTTCTATTTATGTAGGATTCCTCATTTTATTCTCTGCTGCTATATTGGCTCCACATCAGCAGCAGCAGCAGGGGGTGAACATTTTATACCATTATGTTCGTCCTGGGTCGTCGCGATTCTTCACGCGTGTTGTGTTCTTATTCCTCGGCCTTTCGCGCGATCGACGCTTTTGCGAAAATCACAACTTTCACCTGTTGTGCACTTCAGGTGCTGCTGCATGAAATGTGCTTGGCAAGGGAATTCCCTCATCGCCTATACACTCGTTTTATTACAATTGCTTGTTCAATTTATGCACACAGCACTGTATTTACTCGGTTAAGCAGTTCCAAACTATGCGCATCAATAAGAATTATGAAATTATCAAGGCCAAATCTCGTGAATGGACTTTTGAAAAAATATACAGGTAAAGGTGTAGCGTGTTAATTGTTCCAAGTACAGTGTAGCATGTGTTTAACAAGGGGAGTCGATTATTGTGAGCGTTGTAGAAGGCTTTCTATAGAACGCGCTGAAAGGCGATATTCATCGAGGGTATATATATACGTTGCAGGTACATGTATTTGGACAGGTGAGAGAGTGTCAGAGAAAGCTCGACGGATATCTTTGGAGACTACTGTATACAGCGAACTTTCTGTTTTGCTCCAACATTTTGTGTCTCAGGAGTGAAGTTTTTGCAATTTGAAGGAAAAGTGCGAAGCATCCGAACCGAATAACGCTGAGGAATTGTCGTTTACTCCTTATTTTTCAGGAACGAATATTTAATCAGGGTTTCCATACATTTTTGTTGTTGTTTCGAATCAGACGAGTGAATGAATTATGGCGTGATGGAGGGTTCTTTAAATGCTTGGAGTTTTGAAATCATGTGGAAGTTTTCATTAATAATTGTATACAGGTGGGCTCTCACTATATAACGATTTTCGCTGCGTGTACAACGATTTGTTTTTCCTAATTTTGATCCCATATCGGGTTCTCCCCTCATGTTATGGAGGTCCTCAACGACGAAATTCACTGTATATAACGGATTCCTTTTTAGTCCCTTGATTTCTTTTTTTTTTCAAAAGGTATTTTCACGCCGCCTTTTTATAATCTTTGATAAATCAAGCGTGAATAACTCATGAACGTCGCAATAAATATTTTTCTTGAATAAACCATGGTATAATTTCTTTTTAAATGAGTGATTGAATATTCCGGATGGGAATTGTCTCCCAGATTCAGGAGGAATCGCTGAAGTTTATCAGGGGAGCGTGCAATTAGTCAAAAAAAATCCTCTTGATTAATTTTTCCTTTTTTTCGTCGGCCGACTGATGACGAAACTTGATTGCATATAGACTGTCACTCCATGTATGCTAGAGAGGCTGAAGTTTCCCTTGGTGTCAGACGAGGGAAGCAGAGCTACGTGTGTGTGTCTGGGTTTCCAGCACGCGGTACTCAGTCAAGTGCCGTGGGGGAAGGATCTTCTCTGGGCCACAGGTTGAGAGGAGAGTCTCGGCGTGGCTGCAAGCAAGCAAGCAAGCAAGCAGCACGCCCTTAATCAAGCCAGAGGGATTTCCTTCTGTCCACGATTCGATTTCCAATACTCTGCTGCTGCTGCTGCTGCTGCTGATGTAGAAGCTGCAGCAGCAGAAGCAGAGGGCTCTGGTGTGCACTTTTCTTGCTGGTGTGTTCTCAGCTATGTACACGGATATATATATATATGGGCTGACGGGGCTTTCCCTTCAATCTTGGGACTCCTTGGAAAGTTTTTCGGGGGAACGGGGGTCTCAGTGGCACACTTTCTAGAAAGTGAACCCGAGCTATTGTGAGCATATACAGTATACCGTACTCATCTCAGCTGATGGAATCAAACCCACGTGTGTTGAATGTATTCGAAACAAAGTTCAAATGTGTGTAGAAGAATTTGATTTGAGTTCGCAGAAGCAGTTTTAAAATTATAAAGAAAAAAGAATAAGTGCTGTTGTGCGTTTGGGGTGGATGTTTTGAACTGCTGATTTCAATATGTGTTTATTGCAAATTTTCATTGATTGTGCATAACGTCAGAAAAAAATTTAGCGTGTGAAATCCGGGGTCGTGCGTGTTCCACTTCGGGGAGACTTTGACAATTTCCAGACTGGTGTGACTGTGAAAAAAAAATATTCGCCCATGATTTTATAAGCTTTTGGAATTTTTCTTTTTTTTCTATTTTCAATCTACTGCGTGATTACAAGGGCAAATTTTTCAGTTACAGACGGAATTCGCCACCTATATCACAAAAAAGGCTAAAACATTGTCAGGTCAGAAAAAATTCCGAATTGTTTTTCAACTGTAATCGTTTCTTCATTTTGGGGAATTTCCAAATGTTTTCCATGATTTTTTTCTACAAGAAATGAAAACAGAAAAACGTTTTCTTTTTTTTGTAGTTGCAAAAGTTCATTTCTATGTTTCAATTTTTTGTGTTTGAAAACATCATCCAATAAAGGCCTAATTTATCCATGTGACATTTTTATTTTTATTTTGACATACAGGGTTAAAAACTTCTGATTTTTGTGCTTTTCTATTCCCTTCGGCTCAGTCAAGACAATTTGAGGTTCCTTTCTTGTTTTCTCGTTTTTTTTTTGTCCCGCTGGGAGAATTTCAATTGTAACTTTCGGTTGACCCCCTTTTTGGCCTCAAGAAGAGTCTTTGTCCCGAGATGTGCATTGCATATCATGAGCTGCTCTTTTGCTCGCTTTCCCATCCGAGTCGCATTTCGAGGGCAGAAGCCGGAGAATTTCTCGACATGCGTCATCCTCCTCAGGTCATCAGCTGCCTCCTATACAGTCCTCAGTGACCCATTATGAAATCATTATACTGCATCTGGATATATTTGGTCTCTTTTCGGTTCGTGTTGAATGCTGAAATTATTTGCGCGAGCGTTCAGCGAAACCAGAGGACTAGAATAACCAAGGTCACGTTTGCATAAAAGAACCCATGAATATTTTATCTGTAGTTGAGTCTAATTGCAGAAAGTACAGTAATTTTCTGCAATCAAAGTCGGGAGTCTCGCTCTTTTTCATTCCCTTTTAAGCAAGCACGATCGAATTGAAACCAAGGGTAAATCAGTCATTCATTCATTCACTGTAAAAAAAAAATGCAATCACGTCAGTTGAGGATCGAAGAAAATGTGCTTCAAGAAATAAATATGAAAATTCCTCTGCGTAAAAATGGCAACAACTGTCTGGAAGAAGATCGCCTGATGTATTCTCTTTCTCTCTCTCATTTTTGCGCTGCTTTTATTCAACATCCCGTGGGTGGAAAAACGCGTGCATTTTCGCTCAATAAGGCTGTGAATAAATCGCCGGGGGCCGCGAGTTGCTGTGTCATGATTGATCATGGGAATCGGTCAGTCCAAGGTGTGTGTGTGTGTGTGTGTGTATTTGTGCTGGTTGCTTTCCAGAGGGGAAAAAAATAGGGAAGAAATGAAATGAATCGTCGCTTTCCGAACGCAAGATTCATGGCACTCGCGAACTGCTGCTGCTGCTGCTGCTCCTGCTTTTGCGACGACGAGAAGGAATTGTGGAGGCACAACTGAAAAATAATGTCTTTCGTGACGCTTTTCTGCTTTTCCGGTTGCTTATTTCGAGAAACGAAGGTAAATTTTTCTTTGTCGCTTGAAAATTGCATTTCGTGGACCGAGATATGGTACGCGATTGGTTTTCATTTCTTTCTTCTTTTTTTCTTTTTTGTTCTGGAAAGAATTCACATGGGTACTCTTTTTTTTAAATAAACTAACTTAATCGCAGATCAGGACGCAGAAATTTCCTAAATATTCCTTGCATTTGTATTGACAATGTATGTGATGCGTTGACGCGACACTATATCCCGAAAATGCGGACATTTCAGTAATTAACAAAGATCGTTAATCATGTATTATGCGAGCTGACGTGCAATTTAATTCACGGAAATTCAAAAATCGACGTAAAAAAATTAAAGCTTATAACTGCATGCAGGTGGATTTCTTATGTCGTAGAATATCTTTCCATCAACTTTCTTTCGTTGACGATGACGATTGAAATAGGGACATTCTTGAGATTATGTCTGCTGCAGAAACGTGAAGCACCCCAAAGTCTTCATTCACTTATTTTTTTTCGGAAGTATTTTTTTTTTTTTGTTTTTTTCCTTCCCATGATCCGCATGCGAATATTTCTGGAATTCATGAGTATAAAATCCACCGGGGAAATGAAAATTACGACAGCGATTCAAATGATGTCACCTCGCGTTTAGAAAGGCGGTGTTGAAAAAGCATTCAACAGTTGGCAATCATTTATTTCTTGTTCCGGATCGATGGGTTCGGTCGACTATATACGGGTTCGACGTATGGGAGGGTGACGATTGCTCACATGGGTTATTCAGTCCCGATGAGAACCCCGCGAGTCTGTCTGAAAATTCGGAGGTTTATTCATGAAGAATTTCCGAGAGAAATCGGAAATCCATTTCAATTCGTCCCCGCGCTTTATTTCTCGGTGTGAGAAAATGAGACGAACTTGTCGAGGATCGATGCTATTTCTCCCACCCAAATACAAGTGTGCTGATGACACATTTAAGTCTATTTTTGCATATGTTCTTTTTTCTCTCTTTGCTTCTTTGAAAAAATAACACAGCCTGCAAGCGGAAGGAGGAAGTACATGTGCCAGTGGAGCATCCGCCAGCGCCAAAGAAGCCGAGGCTCGTCTTCACCGACCTGCAACGTCGCACTCTCCAGGCCATTTTCAAGGTGACCCTTCCCCGCCTCTTATTTTTCCTTTCTTTTTCCTTACAAGTGTTTTTCTTACGAGAAAATTCATGCAACGAGCAGGTGGGACTCATACAATGAACTCGATATTATTGGACATTAATGGAATTTGACTAAATAAGCAATGGTGAATATGCAGTGGAAAAAAATTGATATAGGGGCAATCAGCCACTTTGCAGTCATGAACACAAACTCAAGGGGATATTTTGAATGCAGGTGATGGACTCTCCCTACAACAATCTTGTCTACCATGAGTTTATCTGAATAGTGAATTTATTTTACCATTGGGCTCTCTCCTCATCTTATAAGGATTCTCTGCAACAAAATTATCTGTACAACAATTTGTTTCTGGTCCCTTGAAGAATTTTGTTATAGAGAGAGTCCACCTGTGTATCTTCTGATCTTTTTTAAATGCTTTTACATTGTTGAACCTTGATAAGTCAAACCTCTCTAAGTTGATTTTTTTCAATTCCCCATTGCTGAATTATCTTAGAAACAAGGCATTAAAAACCTGCCTAACTCCAAGTCTTTTTCTCTCAAACCTCATTAGGTCAAGTTTCGAAGGACCTTTGGCTATTAATTTTCTTCCCATATCATGAATAACTGCCATAAAGCAATTAGTGTAACTTGAGGGGCTTTTTAATGAAGTGTAAGATGAATTAAGCAAATGAACCCCTGCCTAGAAGTTCAGAGTGCTGTAAATGCTTCATGTAAGAAGCAATGTAATGACCCTGATTATCCCCATTTCCAATTTCCTGCCATTATCTTTTACACTTCCCTGCAACCAAAAATGATTGTTTCCTCCCTAAATCTAAACCTTTTCAGTTAAATTGTTTTGCTGGTCTTGTGAAACTCAACATAGAGAGGTTTGAGTGTTCAGGTGGTACTCACAACTCAACCTCCTGCAATGAGACAGTCAAATTTGAAGGGAGATTGAATTGCAGTTTGACCTGCTTTGGCCACTTTTTTGTTACATTTTTGTACTAATATTTTTGAATTTCAGGAAGAGTCTTGCAATTTGACCACTTTAAAATTTGCCCCTATAGTTTGTCAATGGATTGGGGTTGAATTACAAGGTATACCACTTGTACCGTAATTGACAGCAAAGAAATGGCATGCAATCATAGTGGAACACTCCGTTAGAGTGATTAGAGGGATTTCTTTTTTTCTTTGCCCCTTCAAGTTCAACTTGAAAAGAGGTTCAGGGGGACTTTATTGTAATTTTTCCCTCTCTCTCTATGGCTACCATATTTACTTGAGTACAATGCACACATTTTTTCTCAAATTTCATAAGAAAGAAAATGGTGTGTGACATAAGCAGGTACAAATTTTCAAAGAAGTTTTAGGAAGTTATGTGCGCGTTATACTTGATTATAATGGAGAAATTTGGAACAAATGTAACAAGAAAACTTTTTTGTACTGAAACAGTTGAAAATTGATCAGATTTTTATTCAATTTAGGTCTAAAATCAATTTTTTTTTTCAAAATGTTTTGATTTCAGATTATCTAAAAGTTGGGGTGCGCTTCTCACTTGGGGATACGATTTTATCAAAATTTCCAACTGAAAAACCCCTGTGAATGCCTTACTCAAGGTCAAGGGTGCCTGGTACTTGAGTAAATACAGTACTGTATTCTTTGTTCTCATCTGTAGGAGACGAAGCGGCCGTCGAAGGAGATGCAGGTGACGATCGCACGGCAACTCGGGCTCGAGCCGCAAACCGTCGGCAACTTCTTCATGAACGCCCGACGGCGGTCGCAGGACAAGTGGAAGGACGACGAGCCCATGGACGTGACGGGGCTGGGGTCGGGCAAGGGGTCGCCTC
>CAJPEX010002353.1:0-40923 GCA_905338405.1 Notodromas monacha
GGTTATGACTTCTTGACTTCTCCTCTCAAAGAGGAATGAGGGTTTTTATACCCAGGTGCTTGGACTGGGTCAGGAAGAAATCAGGTGATTTCTTCCTGGCTCAGGATTGGCCAATTCAGGCAAAATCAAAGAAGTGAAAACCACTTCTTGTCCTTGAGTGAGGCTCAGTGAGTCTGCAAAAATGGGATATTTGTGAGGCTCACAGGCCTTGGAAATCCTACAAGTTCTGGGGTCCGGTTTCCACCGGATGCTAGAGCTGCGTCGCTTCGGTCCGCGACATTCAACAAAAATGAATTGCTAAATTTGGTGAAAGTGTTTTTTCAAGGCTAAATAATATTGATTAACAATACATTTTTAGACACTGGTCAACAAATGCTTTACCTACATCATCGATTCGTAATATTTAAAACTATACTGATTTTTTAAATGAACAACAGATATTGATACTGCGGGCGCAGTTCATCAGCAATAAATTCAACAACAAATTCAAAGCTGAACTTACTCAGTATATTGCTGTGAAGCAGTTTTGAGCTTGAAACGACCTCCAGTACTTTCTGCTGTGCACACCAGGTGAATGTCCAGAGAAACAGGATGTCGAAACACGTACAAGAATAAAAAGCTTCCTTGCTCCTTGCAGGAGTCCTTGCTTATAGTTGTACATGACTATATATACAGCAATGATGACGAGATCAATCATTGTCAGCAGCATACTTTTGATTTGGCAACCCTGCTTTGGGTCTCTATCCATATATATATTCCATAATATTGTTACATCACTTTCCTCATCATGAACTTACGGTACTTCCTCAAACTTGAAAAACGACTACATTTTATTTCTGAAAATTTTGTCATTTTTTGAAAAATTGAGCTATATTTCTATGAATACAAATTTAGAGCACATCTTATCATCATTTTTCATTGATTTATAATCCAAAGCAAGTTGTTTGTGTGCTTCTCATTTTCTGTGGCTCTTATTCTAACTGTTCATATATAGTGTGAGAAGTGGCCTTTTTGCTTTTTGCACTCTTTTGAATGCCAAAAATGCAGATTCACTGTGTTTTTTCTTCACAATTATTTCCTGCATCTTGATGATGGCAAGAAGAACATATTTTTTTTAAATTTTGGAAGACATTTTCGAATTATTTGAAAAACAGGAGAAGGGATTGAAAATTTTCCCAACAAAGTTTATGGGATAACATGATCTTACATGTGAACATTCTAGCATATGGACATTGTTCAATTAGCCATTACAGTACATCCAGATCTGATGAAGACCCCATTTTATTTGACACGTATTTATATTGGTCAATATGGTCTTTGGAATTAAAAAAGAGTCCTACTACGTTCACTAAATAATTTTATGAGGAATTAGAGTTAGAATAATTATTCGTATTGAAAATTTTGGAAGGGATCATGCTTTTGGTTTGTTAAAAAAGGGTAATTATTTTTAGCCCTGAAAGATTCTGATTGAGGATCTGGTAGCACATTAATTGATCCCCTCATTCAGACAAGGTATATTATTGACACAGCCAAAGGCTTAAGTTTCAAATTCAATTCATGAATCTTGTATATAGTCTTGTATAAGCTTATATAGGGGAATGTTTTAACAAATTACGCTTTATTAATCTTTGGATTGTATAGGAGGCTGTCAGCTTTGTTTGTGTCAAGCAATACAGCATTGTGTTTTCTTCTGGGATACTTTTGTTATTGAAGGGAAATAATTCTATTACATATAGCTAGGAAGCTTCTATTATTGTTATCCTGCTGCAATAATGAATAACATTCATTTATGCATCCAGAAGAGAAGATTGAAATTGATTTTGACAATCAGTACTTTCATTTGCTGAACAGCATCAGAAGTTTATCATGTTTCTATTTCTCATGTAGATTCGAAGATCTTGTAGATGGCGCTTCAAAAATTCAATTTTAGAAATATCCTTCTTTGAACACTTCAGGGAAATCAGCGTTTTTTGCTGATGATCTAAAAAAAAAATTCTTAGTCCTGAAATGTGCAACATTGAAGTATAATTTCAATCAAACTGGTTGATGAAGTAGTACCTCATTTCGAAATTTCTTTTTTAGAATTTGGCATCTTATATTGCATGACACATGAATGTGTCATACAGGTCAAATATTTAAAGCATCCAAAAGTTGTTTTCAGGATTTAAATCTATTCATCACATGTTTTGGATGAGCTATCAACCTGAGCTGATGCCAGATTGATGTTCCAGATTCATATCAATCCTAGCATATGGGTCCCTGACCTGTGATGGACACTCCAATAAGCATCAGACCATTAAACTCAAAGACGCTGAATTTTTTAAAATCTGCTCAACATCTGGACAATATGTCTCAAGATATGAACACTTGGCAACATTTTTAGAAGAATTAAAAGATACGCTAATTTTCAATTGCTCATATCTCAAGCAACTTGAACAATTGCGATGAACAGAATTACTGTATATCAATCAAAATACATATTTTCATAAAATTTAAAAAATGTATTTTTCAAAGCAAGATAATTTTGTTATTTTCTTTTGAGAGATTTTTCTCCAACTGTGTAAGATATAAAGCAATGGTGTGCTTGTTTTCTTTAGCTCTTTCTGGGCTAATTTTCTTGACAAAAAGGCAGATTCTGTGTGCGGCAGATTTTGCTCAGTTTTCTTTCTCTGCTTTGAAGTCAAGGAATACTTTTTATTTAATTTGTGCAAGGAC
Organism: Notodromas monacha; assembly: GCA_905338405.1. Classification (NCBI taxonomy): domain Eukaryota; kingdom Metazoa; phylum Arthropoda; class Ostracoda; order Podocopida; family Cyprididae; genus Notodromas; species Notodromas monacha. The sequence continues at coordinate 2,716 of CAJPEX010002353.1, forward strand.
TTCTTCCAATTATATCTCTCGACATGTGAGAAGAAATTCCAAAATTCCTTGTTGACGTCTTTACGGAAATTGTATCTGACGAGCAGATGTTCCGACATACGGACGCATGTCGGAGACGTAATAACGTCCGCATTTCAGGGCTCGTACACTGCCCTTTTTTTTTGCACAATAATAATCTTCTTAGACTCGACCTGAAGCAATATGTCAGTGCGGTAAAACTTTTGCACATGTATATTCTCGTCACACCAACTGCTTCTGGATTGCCACATACTGGCTGTGCAAACGCTGTCGGCAAAAATTGTAGAAATCGATTTCGTTTGTCAAGTTCCGGCTGACTAAATCTTGGATTTCTTGCGACACTGGCCGTTTGTACCAGTTCTTCTCTGCACCCGGAAGATCGTCGCCTTGGTCTGCAAAAAAAAAAAAGTTCAAAATTAAACTGAGATTTTGTTTTTCAAATACTGTGGTCCAAATTCAAAAAAAAAGGTTTCAATTCGAGAAATGGGGTGTGACCCAACTAAGCGTAAGAAAAAACTGAGCAGAGTCCAACTGAGCGTCTCTATAAATCTTGTATTTGGCAAATCGATCAGACTTATTTCTCCAATCATTGGTAAATTGCACATATCTGCAAATTCCCACGAATTTCCGAAACTTCTTTTTTTAGCAGCAGAATAAACAACCAATGGAAGTTTAAAATTTTTTAGACCTGAAAAAGGTATACATATATGATATGACATAAATTGTTGATGTTCGACGCAAAAAAATTTAAGCTGACGCTAATTTACCTGAAGCTCACTTGACACTCTGGCCTCGATCTGAAAAGTTAGGATTGATTAGTTTAAAATATACATGATGAAATACGAAGTTATTACTTATAAAGTCATCAAAATTGACAGCCGCAAAGAAGCGAATTTATTCGTTTTCTGATATTTATCATGAATTCATAAAAAAGAGTCCTTACATTAAATAGGTTTCATCATCGTATGGAATAATAAATTATTCTTTGAGCCCACAATATAGTAATCACTCTATTAGCAGCTGACGTGTCTCAAAATTAGTCCCGAAATTGTCAAAAAAAAATATTTGTTGAAATTGTCATCCTGCGAAAATAAGATTCCCTCGTAGAGCTTTTCCTGGAACCTCTGGATGATGAGTTGTAGCGAATATTTGAAAATTTTGGAAAACTCATTATTGCAGGCATTAAGAAAAAATTAAGCAATTTCAACTTTCTTCCCCATCTCCACTTGATAAAATCATATACATATATACAGTAATTCATTATTGACAAAGGTATGGGATTCCAGGTTTAATGGTCTCCTGGATTCGGGGACAGAATGCAGAAGTTCGAATCGATTAAAAATTGTGCATAGTTTCCAAAAATTTCAAGATGAACACAAAATTTCAAGAAACATTTTGAAAAGTTTTTCATCAAGATTTGATGAACTCACCTTCATAAAGTCGAGCGGCGCCACGGAAAAACTTTGGGACATAGTGACTGAGAACAGCCAGAGTTTTGTTGAAATCCTCCAACACGCCGACCACGGCATAATGCTTTTCCACATTCGCTTTTGCCATCTTCAAGGCGTGTGAACTGTCAAATGGCCTGGTGGAAAATATTTCAGATACAAAATATATATGGAGATTTTTCTGCTTCAGAAATAGGTTTTCTGTCCTAAAATTGATTTACTGTTTTTTATTGGACATATACTGTATATACTTTTTGTATATTTGTTATAAATACTGTATCCTATATATTTCATGTAACATATTGTTCTGGGCTTTATGCTATTACAGTAATCCAAAATTTTCGGACAATTGTGCCCAGCAGTGAATAATGGAAAATTAACAACTTTTGGCAAGGAGCCCATAAAAAATTATTGTTGCGTCAACCTTAGTGTCTTATTTTCAGCACGTTTTTCTTGGGCATTCCCTTACAATACAAATTGGCGTGCCAAAAGACATAAATATGGCCAAAGCATCTGATGGCAATAATGCTGTCAAAAGATGCCATATAATTTCTTTCATCAAGTGGTGATTCACTTGATGGAATATTTTTCCTGAAGATCAATATCTTCAGGTTTCATAATGTTTGGATAAAAATATTTGTTCTTTTTTGTTCCACAATATTCTCGAATTTATTTTCTCGTACGACGTAGCGTTTCCATGCGCTGCGTCGCACTTTCTGTGCCTCTCCTGTTCGTGCGCTGCGGGCGACATCTAGTCGACCCGCGACACGCAGTTGGAATCACAGAATAAAAGTCGTGCAAAAAGAACCCGTAAGGGAATGTTATGTTTAACCGCACGGTTTTCTGTATTTATACCGGTTTCGTAGACTACCGTTATTACGACAGTTTTCTACGGATGTTTGGGTGAGAAACACATTTGCGCTTATTTCTGGCAGGTTGCATGACACCTGCCAATGGTCAACTTTAATTCCACCCTCAAATCTGCTTTAAATCTGTAGAAAGGCTCTTATAGGAAAACTATGCTGCAGAAATTCATAATTTACGCGTAAGTAATTTTCTCTTTCCTTTGGGGATACACTTTTTACAGAACCATCGGAGAGCAACAACCAATTCATTTTTCTTAATAATCAGCTAGGTATTCGCAGATAATTATGCCCATCGCTCAGAAAACGTAGTTCCCAATATCAATTGAAATTTTTATAATTTTGAAAAAATTTCCACAAAATTGAATACACAGATCTTTTTGGTGAAACTTTAAATAATTTGGTCCATAACATATGGTCTCTCATAAAAATCTTTTTATTAAATTCAGAAATAAATTAGAAATGCCTAAAAGACATTCTAAAAATGGTCGCACAAGCCCCCAAACAAATCACGAAGCTTCAATTTCCAAAAATTTATAAAAATAGTAAATGTTTCAATTGCTATGTTTGTACAGCAGTACCTTCAATCTCTAATGGAAATGTGTTTCTGAAAGATACAGTATATTAGAATAAGGACAAAATGTCCTTTGTTTCCGCCATTTTAAGCTCTGACAAGGAACTTCTCTGGCCATTAGTTAGTTTTGGCACTATATCATGGTATGAGGAGCATATAATAGAGGGGATTTTTTAGGCTATATTCGTGGTAATTATAAAGTGTACGTGACTTAACTCCTCGTTACTAAGTTCCCAACTAAAATGAATAAGAACGACCGTCTTTTTTGTAGAATGTTCTCACGGCCAACAACTTGACCTTCAAAGCTTGGTCTTTACGACCGAGTATTTTAATTTGTTTAAATTTAGAAGTATTTTACAAGTGCTTTAAAAATCCTGAAACAATAGCGCACAAAACAAAAAATTTCCTGTAAATAATTTAATAAATTCTTTCAATGTGCTAATATTTCTAACAATACAATTGTACAGTACTTATATTTTATGATGAAAATAACCTCTCAAGTGTTCGTTGAACAAGTCTTGGGTTGAAAAAGCAAGGCATTTCTGGAAAACCAATGTTTTTGTTTAGCAAATGTGTTGCTGTAAGGTGAATCGGATGTTAACGGGGTCAGCTGTTAACTGGGGCCTCACCAGCATGCGTGGTCTTCATGGGAACAGAAAAAGCGCATTTGTCTTCTATGGTCGGTCCCAGCTTCCTCTGAACCCCGGATCCACTGGCACTCGGCATCCCCAGAGAAAACACAGCTTTCAAAGTCCTTGAAAAAACGACACGCACTGATTATTCAAACCAAGTCCTGCTCATCAGCATCCAACCATGAGAAGAAAAAAAATATTCAACTGGTGGAAGATATGAAATAAGACAACTTGATGCAGTACTTCACGAACAATGCTGTACTTTTTGTTCCGTGTACTGGTAATGACGCAATTACTTTGCATTCCAAAAGATTTTCTCGCAAGCTTCTCATAAAAAAATTCTCAATTTATAAATGCATTTCTGCACTATATACCTAAATGCTACAGATATAATGTACTCTAAATGCATGCAGTATATAATTTTACATTAGATAATCATCAGGAAGCCATCATATAGGCCATTCTGAATTCTGAAATTTGGAAATCCAATTTTGCAGAGAGATTATATTCATGTTTNAGCTTAAATAATTTGGTCCATAACATATGGTCTCTCATAAAAATCTTTTTATTAAATTCAGAAATAAATTAGAAATGCCTAAAAGACATTCTAAAAATGATCGCACAAGCCCCCAAACAAATCACGAAGCTTCAATTTCCAAAAATTTATAAAAATAGTAAATGTTTCAATTGCTATGTTTGTACAGCAGTACCTTCAATCTCTACTGGAAATGTGTTTCTGAAAGATACAGTATATTAGAATAAGGACAAAATGTCCTTTGTTTCCGCCATTTTAAGCTTTGACAAGGAACTTCTCTGGCCATTAGTTAGTTTTGGCACTATATCATGGTATGAGGAGCATATAATAGAGGGGATTTTTTAGGCTATATTCGTGGTAATTATAAAGTGTTGCACTGAATTGAGGAGCAATGATTCAAGGGTTGATTTTACTTATTCTTGCTGGCAGAAAAAACATCTTACAAGAGTGCCGGTTGTTGAACTGGAAGTTTCGAACCAGAAATGCTGGCTCATAAAATCTTTGTTTAAATTTAGAAGTATTTTACAAGTGCTTTAAAAATCCTGAAACAATAGCGCACAAAAAAAAAATTTCCTGTAAATAATTTAATAAATTCTTTCAATGTGCTAATATTTCTAACAATACAATTGTACAGTACTTATTTTTTATGATGAAAATAACATCTCAAGTGTTCGTTGTACAAGTCTGGGGTTGAAAAAGCAAGGAGTTTCTGGAAGACCAATGTTTTTCTGCTAAGCAAATGTGTTGCTATGAGGTGAATCGGATGTTAACGGGGTCAGCTGTTAACTGGGGCCTCACCAGCATGCGTGGTCTTCATGGGAACAGAAAAAGCGCATTTGTCTTCTATGGTCGGTCCCAGCTTCCTCTGAACCCCGGATCCACTGGCACTCGGCATCCCCAGAGAAAACACAGCTTTCAAAGTCCTTGAAAAAGCGACACGCACTGATTATTCAAACCAAGTCCTGCTCATCAGCATCCAACCATGAGAAGAAAAAAAACATTCAACTGGTGGAAGATATGAAATAAGACAACTTGATGCAGTACTTCACGAACAATGCTGTACTTTTTGTTCCGTGTACTGGTAATGACGCAATTACTTTGCATTCCAAAAGATTTTCTCGCAAGCTTCTCATAAAAAAATTCTCAATTTATAAATGCATTTCTGCACTATATACCTAAATGCTACAGATATAATGTACTCTAAATGCATGCAGTATATAATTTTACATTAGATAATCATCAGGAAGCCATCATATAGGCCATTCTGAATTCTGAAATTTGGAAATCCAATTTTGCAGAGAGATTATATTCATGTTTATCCAGCATTCACAAAAAAGAGCCCAATAAAATATTCAAACATCATAAAAATGAGCCCAGCAAATAATTGTGCATAGCAAAATGCTTATCAAATGTGTTTGACACATCCAGCTGCTATACATAATGTGTTGTGCCTACTCAGGTAGAAGTGCTCAGGACTTTTGCTATGCATAGCAGCTAGCAGTTTTGCTACACCTGCTTGTTACACCCACCTGGGTAGAGGAAAAAGCCTTTTACTTTTTCTGCACATTTGCTTGCCTCTTTCCTCAGCCCAAGCAGGCATAGCAGAAAATGTTGGGCATAACTAGGTATACATACAAAATGCATGCTGCTACACATAACTGTTACATCCTGCCCTGCCAGTAGCAAATTATTTGCTGGGAATGATTAAATTAAATACAGTGGCCCCCCGCCTAACAGACCTGGATTGGAATAAAAGCTATAAAAAGCGTGAAAGCTCTAGAGGGCGACTAAGACATTCAAGCAATGAGGAATATGAAAAACAGGAACGTTCTCCACGTCGATCCAACTTTGCGTCCACGTTCCGTACAAAAAATTAGTGTTGAAAATTGAAATTTTCAATTTTCATGTAATTGAATTTGTGTAAAGGACTTTTCGTCTAACAGACTGATCCCTTGCACAAATCAAGTCCGTTAGACAGGGGTTGACTGTATTAAACTTGTTGCTTTTCCACTTCATTCACAGCCCATCATCCCCAAGCAATGATAATGATTTTTCATCATGATTCTCTTCTAGTTAAGTCAAAGTTCCTATATGCAAAGTTTCTGCTGTGCTGTCCATTCAGAATCAGAAATATAAGCGGAAAAGTTCAAGAATAATTGAGTGAAGGATACTTTTAAGTATTTAAGAAATATACAGACATATCTTTCCTGATTCCATGTTGATAGACCAGAAAAATCCCTGTTCATTTTATTTATTTTTTTGTCTTGATATAATCATGACATGTGATGTCCACGTCCATATGTGATGTCCACTAATGGACATCACGTGGCATGATTATATCAAGACCAAAATATAAAATGAACAGGGAGTATTCTGGTTTATTAACATGGAATAATTGGGTATAGCAAAACGCATATCAAATGCGTTTGACACATCCATCAGGAAAGGCATATCTTTCCTGATCCCATGTTAATAAACCAGAAAACTCCCTGTTCATTTTATATTTTGGTCTTGATATAATCATGCCATGTTATGTCCACTACTAGTGGACATATCACAAATATGACCTTGACTTAACTGCATTCTCTTGTGTTGCAAGCTTGCAATAGAAGACAATACAGATACTGTAATACTGTATCAATGACTCTCTGGGTTTCCTCCATATGTATAGTTGCTGCAGTGTACATTAAAACTATATCAATAAAGATACAGAATCCTTCAGAGTTTCTCAATGTCCTCTGAAACTTATTTATTCCTTGTAATTAAGCTAGCTGAAAAATGGATGCTCACCTTCACAACCCATTCAATTGTGGGCATGCCCAGTTCAGGCTTAGCCTTGTATCTGCCTACAGTCACCCAAGGTGCTCTCACAATGAAAAAGGATGAGAGCAATCGCTCAAAGGGTTGACGAACGATGCTGACCATGATTGGGAATTTCTTACCATACCTCAAAAAGAAGAAGAAGAAGAAGAATAGTCATAATTCATTCTTCAGTTTGAAATTCAAAATATACCAAAAGACTCACTTCTTAAAATCAACGAACGCTGTACGTGTTCCATATGCTGCTGGAGATTTCATGCTGCTAACAGTGTCCACAATCTCACGCTGTAAACATTCACAAAACAGTTCTAGATATTGTTTTGGCTATAAATAGGATTATTTTGAGTCCTGTACTGCATGTGATAAGTATGCCAATTTTTGTACAAGAATGCAGCAAAATATTCAGGCATTACATTTTCTGCCCCTAAAATTTAAAGTCTTGAATTTGAATCTATAAAATATTTTACACTGCAATATTCTGCTTCAAAACATTCAAAAACTTAATTTTACAATGTGAACTAAATTCTGATGCAGAAAAGCACGTTCAACATTACAGTGCCTCTTATTGAAGGTCACATTCTGATGTTCTGTCAAAAAAACTAATTTTTTGGTTCAATCTTGCACTGTCCAAGCTTCGAACTTTTTGCAACAAGTTAGCATGCCCAGTTCAGGCTTAGCCTTGTATCTGCCTACAGTCACCCAAGGTGCTCTCACAATGAAAAAGGATGAGAGCAATCGCTCAAAGGGTTGACGAACGATGCTGACCATGATTGGGAATTTCTTACCATACCTCAAAAAGAAGAAGAATAGTCATAATTCATTCTTCAGTTTGAAATTCAAAATATAAATAAAGACTCACTTCTTAAAATCAACGAACGCTGTACGTGTTCCATATGCTGCTGGAGATTTCATGCTGCTGACAGTGTCCACAATCTCACGCTGTAAACATTCACAAAACAGTTTTAAATATTGTTTTGACTATACAGTAAATAGGCTTATTTTGAGCCCTGTACTGCATGTGAAAAGTATGCCAATTTTTGTACAAGAATGCAGCAAAATATTCAGGCATTACATTTTCTGCCCCTAAAATTTAAAGTGTTGAATTTGAATCTATAAAATATTTTACACTGCAATATTCTGCTTCAAAACATTCAAAAACTTCATTTTACAGTGTGAACTAAATCCTATACGTCTTTTCGTGCAAGTTGTAATGTCACGGAGAATAACTTCCAGTGTAAGACTACAAGACAGTTTTTTTGATTAAAAAACCAAGTTAGAACGTGACAGGTTCGAAGCTTGAAAAACGTTGTTCAATTCCTGGTCTGGAATCATTGATTTCCTTTTGATGAAACTCAACTATACCCATATTATTTTTGCATCATCCAGCAAGAATCACATTTTTCGGGATTAAAATCGAACGAATCATTTTTTAGTATAACAAACTCTATTATTCGCTATTTGACATCGGAAAGTGAATAATGTACAGCAGTGTAGTATTTCATTTTTCAAAGAATATGGAATTTTGTTTCACCTCTGCATCAGCATTGATGTAAATTTTGTCATTAGAGATCGTGGGGTTTTCACTCTTGAAGCGATATTTATTTTCTTTGGAGAGCAGCTCTAAGAGCCCAAGAATTGGACCTGATCCTGAACGAGGCACACCATTGAAGAACAGCACGTCTCCCAGTTGAGCTTTCTTTGTGAAATTCAAGTCTCCCTGAAAAATAAAAAATACAGACTCAGAATAAAAACATCCTGCTCTCCTTTCCAAATAATTAAAAAAAAAATCAGACTGACCTTAATGGGGATTTCCCATGGTTGAATGATTTTATTTTTCTCTGAGCTCACAGGCTTGGATGCACTTTGGCTGCTCCCATGATGTGCTGAAATCAAAGAAAAGATGAGAAAAAATATCTACATATCAATAATAAAGTATAAGAACAGTGAATTATGTTGTTTTGACAATTATTGAATATATACATTTAAAATTGTGCATTGCATTACTGCTGTATGTTAATTATACTGTACTGCACTCAAGTTCCATGTGTGCCCACAAATAAAATAGACACCTAGAATGTTGAGTAAAAAGTTGTGTAAAATAATTTTTCACCCAAGACACACACACAAACACAGCTTATGCTTATCCAAATACAGTAAATGAAAATCATAATATTTTATTACTTCAAAAACTGAAATATATGAAACTATTAATTCAGGCTAAAATAAAACACATTTACAATAGCTTTCTATAGCCATTTTTCTGTGCTGTTTAGGCGCCATAGTCTGATAAAAATCATTTAAAAACTTACCTATATAAAAGGGCCAAGTAGGTTTTTAAAACAGTTATATACAGCACTGTATAGAGAGCAGATGTACTATTGGACAGGTATGGAAGGAGAACACATCCTTTAAAAATGTAATACGTCACTTTTGAACCTTTATAGAGGGTGAAATTGTGTTCAAAAAACGTTTCATCTGCATAATAGGACATGCACTTTCAATAGTGAATCATTTATATATTCTTCAGCACATACCCCAAATATTATACTGTACTGCTCTTTCTGCATATCACTGTAATTGGCATAAAATAGTGCAGATCTATAGAATTTGAAATTTATAATTTAAACGTGTTTTTCAGCAGAGTATTTGTTACTTCTATAATTGATGGCTTATGCATGTTCGTATAATATAACTAATTTATATACGTAGTTCTATTTTTCAGAAAATCGCATTAAATATTACGGAGCATTCAACATACCTTTAGCAACTTTGTTCGTATTTTTAGCAATACTGTCGGGGATTTTGCCAGATTGAACATTGCTGCTGCTGCTGTCTGGTTCAGTCACACTGTGGATCCGTTCCCTCAATTCGCTGTACTTGCTGTACAGACACAGGGAGCCAACAATTGCCAGGAGAATCACCCAACCGCCACTGCAAAGCCTGAAATAAGTACAGTATATACATATATACAGTATATACAGTGAACCCCGGACAACGGACTTAATTTGTGCAATAGACTATTCTGTTGGGTGAAGTGAAGAACCTGTTACGCAAATTTAATTGTTGAATTTTTTAATTTTTACCATAATTAATTTTAAACCAACAGAAGTCTGTTATGTGGATTTAGTCCATTGCATGCATGGGAGGAAAAACTGCCTCCAGAGGCAGTCTGTTGTGCCAGAGGTATGTTGTGCGGGGGTTGACTGTATATACAAAACAATCATTTTTTCTGCATGAATGCAGAAATAATTTTCTTCACAGAGAATTTTTCAACAGCAGAGCTTACCCAGTTTTTGTGGTCCACACATTGCGAAAGTGACTGCTCCGACTTCCATGGGACATACTCTTCACACGCGGAAACTAAGCTTATGGATTCATTCAAATTAAGACTATTTTTCCGACTAGACTTAGGCACTAAAATTTCTGTCACTCGAAAAAGTAGGCAGAGTATACCTGTGAAATTTAAAAAAAAAATTCGCTGAACATTGTGTCATGCATGTACAGTATGCATAAATAATTAATTCTGTATCAAAGAAGCTTGCAATAAAAATATGAAAAATACCTGTGCTGAATGCAAATCAATTTGAAATATACACAAGAGTAATTTGAACCTGTGCACATGAAAAAATAAATTCCTAAAAAGATTTCTAAGAATTTATTTTGACAAAATTGTATTTGAATACTGTAACTTCCTAATTGATGATGGTTGTCAATGTTGATGGAGAGGAATTTGTTTTTAAACAGCATTATTTCAAAGAAACTGCATATATTACTCTTGAAAAAATCTTAGCAGTATATATAAAGTCCAGCTCGCACCTATATCACAAAAATCACAAATCCATGCGTTCACACAAAATTCAGAATCCACGCGTTCAAAAATTTCCTTCAGCACGTTTATATATGCATCCTTTACAGTATAAAACACGCGAATTTTTTTTTGCACAAAATTAGACACCATATATGCAGATATTTCAAGTCCGCGCAGGATAATAAAATTATCAAAAAATTAAGAAAAAAAATGCAGGAAAGGCGCCATCAGCAGAAGGATTATTTGGTCGGCGATCGGCGTTCGCTTGAGCATAATACTCGTACATACAGCTAGCTTCGCGCACACCAGCAGTGCGAGGCGGCCGAGTTTCTGGGGCACCGACCGCCGGACAAGGAAGAAAGTCGCCTCCGGTAACGTTATATATTCCCTCACTGCATTTGTCGTGGCGGCCAATGGATGTGGAAGAGAGGCGCTTGGCCATGCGTGACCATCTTCTTCTTATTCTGCTGCGCTGTCTGCCTCCAAAAGCCGCCGCAGCAGCAGCAGCAGCAGTAAGTGGAATGAATGGCTGAGTAATGATTGTTTTCTTTCTTTTCTCTGTCTCTTTCTCCATCACTACTATGTCCTCTACACAGTATAGTGCTGTGGCTTCCGGGTAAAGGGGTTCATTGTGTGACGCATTGCATGCTGATATTCATGGTAAAATTTCACTATATGTAGCTATGATCTTCTGTTAGAGTACAGTTTACATTTAAAAAAACAACCCATGTCTTCGCAGAGGGTCCCAATAACTTCTCCAAAAAAATTATTGTTGTGAAAATGACGCTTCTACAAACTTCTTTCCATAAGTGTAATACTGTATATCAGTGTGAAAATTTTATTTTGCCCTGAAATATGTGTGTGATGGACCATAGGAATTTCCACCAATTGGCAAAAAAAAATTAAAATACCACTTTTATTGTTCAGCATTGAAAATGAATTTTTAAAATGCTCAGGACAGATAGTTTAATATTACAGTATTTCAGAAAGTGTATAAGCATGATGTCCTCGGAACTTCTCTAGCTGTGCATTTCACAATTAGAAATGGCTACTCCTTTCTTTCAATTAAAAAATATGCTTTTGGAATATCTGCTGCGAAAAAAACAACAGCGGTACATAGACGATTAATTGTTCTTTTATACTCATGTATTATTTGATCCCGCTAATATTTCAGTGGAATCGGTGAAAAATGTGAAGAAAAACAGTTTTAAAAGAAGAAAATGAAGTGGATCACGGATTTGGAATTTATTGTATTCTTTCATCAAGGGAGTTGCTGGAAGTTATAATAATTATCGATACGTACAGGACATTTATGCTGTGCTGGAAGCATTTACTATCAGTTCCCCACAAATTTTTACTTTTGGATGGTCGAAAACTCACGAATCATCTTTTATTTTATTGCAAGCAGCACAGTACTGTATTTTTTCACAAGTTCTCAGGAGTTTGTTCTAAAAATATTCACAAAAAATAAAGTCCTTCAACTATGAAGTACAATGTACCGGTATATACGATACACAAGAATGTATAAGCATCATTTTACGTATGACAGATGAGGTTCATCAGTATAATCTTACTATACTTACATTGGTGCCCCAATTAATAAACTGTTCATTCATTTAAAACGGAAAGTTGATTACCAAAAAAAACTATTCTCAATACCCCTTACTTGATGAGTTGCGTAGGAATTTACGCCCTGTTAATCAGCAACAAATTTCAACGTAAAAGTAGGGACGGTCCAACAGATGACCCATTCTTGGGAAACAAGACCAGCTGGACGAGAACGCTCATACGGTTTGAATACCGTACAAGCGCAGGGTAACGTACTATACGGTGATGCACACAAAGAGGAGTGAACATAGATGTCGCTCGCAGTGTATTTTGATCGGGTGCCATGATATCCAGTAGTCCATAATGTACTTCAAAAGGCATCACTTAATTTTTCAGTTTAAGGTTTAATCCGATGATAAAATTGAATATTACTAAATCAAAATAGGTGAACCCGTCGTCCAATCTGGATCCACAATGCCATGGGGAAAATAATTTCAACAGCAGGCACATGTTATTTTCGCTCAAAGCAACAGCATCAGCAGCAATAATGCCTCTGGATTTTATACATTAGTGTACAATACTGTAAAAAAAAAACAGCAGGGATGACATCGGGAAAGAAAACATATGCAACGTCGGTATTAGTCATCTAATTGTGACAGAGCAGCTACACCTCGATTAATCCAATGGGTGACCGACTGGTTCGTGGGTAGATCCAAGATCTTTTACTTTAACCACCTTACAGGACAACACCTATTTGACGGAGAAGCTCGCCTTCAGGCTATTTGTCCCGTAAGTATTTCGTAGTAGGATGGTAGAACCACAAAGACGTCCTATTACATACGTAAAAAAAAACTTATCAAATAGAGAAAAGCTGAATAGTACACAGAGTACTGTATATATATATGGAAATAAGTGGGAAAGATGGTAAGGTACGGTACGTAGGAGTATTTCAAGAAAACTAAAACCTTCCGTATTTCGGCGCATGGGCTTGCGCAATTCTCACGGGTACCGTACCAAAAAATTAAGAATACCACGACAGATAATGGGCCCAATAAAATTTGTATTTATTCTTGTTCCACATTTCCATCTGCCAGTTCAATTTGAGTCTAAATATATATAGTTTTTTTATTCATTCTGATCCCTCAAAGGCACACAAAAATTTGCAAAAAATAGATACCACAGTATATGACAAGCACCCAATTATTATTTTTTTTGCTTAATTTTTCAGGCAAAAGGTTCTGTTGTCACATGAAAAAATGCAGTATATTTTAATAAAACGGAATTCTACCTTCGCACGCTTTTTTCATGCTGGATATTACTACTGTACTTCAAAATTTAATTCTAAAAATTTCACATTTCCGATGTAAAATCTTCAAAACACGATTTTCACTGAATTGGTAAAAATTTGAAGAGGAGAACAGAATCAGATGGGATGAGTTAATTTACTACTTTAACTTCAAAATTTAATTCTAAAAATTTCACATTTCCGATGTAAAATCTTCAAAACACGATTTTCACTGAATTGGTAAAAATTTGAAGAGGAGAACTCTTAGTCTACCCTACTCAATTAAATGATGAAAAAAGTTACTCTCATACTCTGTGTTATATTACTACGTCCACCTAAGGCAGATATGCTGCTTTAAGTTCGCTGGTCGTCTTCTTTAATCGAAATATGAGAACCCCTCTAACATGGGAAGAGAAACCTTCATGGGACAACAACGAAAAAAAAGAGATTAAGTACAGAGAAAATCGTTGGAAACAATTAAGACTGTTGTAGGAAGAGTCGACCTGCAGATTTTTTTAAATATATAAATTTGACTTATTAGCAGAAAGCCAACATGTGAGTCTATTATGAAAAATAAGCTTCACTGAATGTGTAAGTTTCATTAACAATTTCCTAAAGATGACTTACTTCAGTTTCATCGAGTTTCCTCTCGTATGGGTGCAGGCCGATGATGGGCAACGGGTCATACAAGACCTTGGGTTCCGACTCCGCAAGTACCTTCTCTTGCCAGTCCCATCTGGCTCCCTCGAGAAACAAGCCCTGTATGATGTTTAATAAAATACATATCACACATCATCAAACTCTTCGCCGCAATTAAAAGATCGGCATGATAAAACTTGCCTCAATATAAGCACCGTCTTCCAGCTTTATACGCGATGTTCATCATCATCAGCAGCATCGGAATTAAGGTGATTAAACCATCGATAATTCACACGACGAAGATCATATCACCTCTAATGAATCACAGCATCAGAATATATGTTAATCAAATAACAATGTTTTCCAAAAATTATTCGAATTTCCGCTCTCGAGATCATTTTTAAGTGGGTTCGTTTTGTTAGTTAGTTAACGAAAGGTAATTTAAACGAAGGCATACAGGGTATATCGTCTCTTTTAAATAAAACTTAGTGCTATGCGCTAAGTGCGAATAGCTAAAAGTCAACTTTTGTTAGTCGGGTTCGCGGAACAATGATGATCAACATTCATTTACTAGAAGATCACATAGAGGTCGCCTGAATCACGGACATGAAAGAATGCAACAAAAGTTAACTTAATCGAAACGGACTTTTCCACATCTGGCGAAACATGACCTGATTATTCAAGAAACCTCGACGAAGAAAAAAATATACAGCAGACATATACCTGATTAAATACGAGCGACATCTATAAACAATGACAACAACTTATAGAATCGGGAAAGTCGGACGCAGGACGACGGGCGAAGAAATCAATACTACTGAAGACTACTGAAGTACTACTACTGTACTTGATATATTTGATTCGAGATTTTTTTTTGCGATTTTTCCACCATGGACCGTCCGATACATTTCAATTTTTCTTGCATTTTTCAACCCTTGATTTTGAGATTATGGGAAAGCCTGCAAGGTATATAAATTACTCACGTGCAGGTCGGGATCAACAGAACAACTGTGAGTCGGATCCATTTTCTTGTCAGT
The DNA here is from genome assembly GCA_905338405.1 of Notodromas monacha. Lineage (NCBI taxonomy): Eukaryota > Metazoa > Arthropoda > Ostracoda > Podocopida > Cyprididae > Notodromas > Notodromas monacha. The sequence continues at coordinate 17,923 of CAJPEX010002353.1, forward strand.
GATGCTGAACCGGAACACGAGTCTGTCAATCGGTGCGTTGTATTTCCTCGCGAAATTCTGCAAAGTTCCGGTTAGGAAGGAAGGAGCAAAGAAAAAAGCCGAAATCCAGAAAACTTTCGGCGAACCGTGGTCAATCCAGGATTGGAAAAACCGGAGACTGAGGAAGAGAAAATGAGAAAATTACATTTGTGAAAAGAGGGAACAGAGGAAGAATAATAATTTCGGGTTCTGTATTTCAATTTAATGTTCAGTACGCAAAAACACTTTAAAATTTGCAACAATTGATGAAAGAAAATGCTAGACTTATTTACGCGCTACGTTAAAAATATGGCGGTTTTTTTATATTTTGTGAACTTCGATCTTTTCCAGAACACAATTTTTCCAAAATCTGCGGAAAATGAAAAACTGCTATGGACACAGAGTTGGAAACTTCAATGAAAAATCTGTTCAATTGCTAACGGTTTATTCGTCGTTCAAAATTTTTATATTTGACAAACAATATTTTTAAATTCCAATGTATCGTTGCTATATACTATAGCGTCGCTAATATCCAAAATATTTCAGGAAAATAGGCACAGTATTACATTAAAAGATTGGAGACATGCGTACCGTAGCAAAAAATCGCCGATGAACGATCCCAGGGGTTTGCGGGAAGGATAAGCCTTAGATTTCCAAGATCCTGGGATTTTTCCGAGCAAAAGGCTATTGTGCAGATTCTCCAGTTCCACAGACATGATGATCAGGCCTTGAACTGCACTGCACACTTGCTCCAAGCTGCTCTTGACCTCTTTCAAGAGTCTGTTATACTTGGCAACCTCCTGTTGAAAAAAAATGAAGAATTTCTTCAATCCATCCACAATAAAGATTTAAATGTAAGTCATTCGAAATACAACTGAATAACTCAAAAGAAGTGAACGGTGAAAACTGCTTCAAGTGAATGAGAAGCACTTCCATGGAATTTTCCCCCTCAAAAATCAAGTTGAATGCAACATTTTCAAAATTTCAGTTAGAATTATAACAGCCAAATTTATGGTGTGGACTTATTAGTCGACCCTATGACGAATAAAACTCAATTTGGTGAATTGACCCGTTCGAGTGAGTCGGTTGAATGAGTTGTATCGTGTCCAAAGTGACAGTTATTGTACCTTGTCTAGTCAATTTCAACATGGATTGGTCTCAAATAATAAGCAAACAATGTCATGTTCAAGATGATCCTGGTGGGATCAAAATATGTACAGTACATACAGTATATCATTTTGCAACAGGACATTATGCAACAACAAAAAACTCTCCTTCAAAGTCATGGTTGCTATCACCAATGTTGCAAGCAATTAGCCTAGCAATACTCACATTCCTCAACCCAATATACTGCCGACCTCATGCTGTAGTCTTAATTGCCTAAACAGGCAATGGACAAATAGTATTTCACAAGCAGCACTGCTGCATTTAGGACATTGTTGTTTATTCAATAATTTTATTATACTGGTTTTCACAGATGAATCCTGCTAAACTGTATAGAAAGTGCTCAAAGACATTAAAATTCAAGTCCTAAAATTATTAGTAATTGTGAGGAAAAAATAAATTTGACATTTGACTTTTTTTCTGATGAACTTGAGAAGAAGTCATTATCCCAAATTCCCATTTTGAGGAGATCCAAGACAATAATTGTTTTCTACTGCATTAATTATTGTTCATTTTTCATGAACATAGAATGCTGGTGTAACTTCAAAGGGTTCAATAAGACATAAGACATGTAGAAGTATTTACTAACCTGTCTAAGGACAGTGTTCATAGAATCTTCATACTGGATTGGGTACTTTGACTCAACCCCTGCCAGGTCAAAGGGTTCAGGCAGTCTGGCTAAGATGTCTTCAGCAAGCTCTAGAACCATTTCTCCAGGAGATTTGACCCCATTTTTCTCTGTACTGGCCGGAGTCAGTCTTTGTGGTTGGGTCAGCAACAGACCTTTCAACAACTGGAAAATGTCATGAACGATTAGCCTACCAAGTTATTCCGCCATGCTGTTTGAGCTGCTGAACGAAAGACCCATACAGTACATTGAAAATTTAACATGAATGAAATCAAGCGGGAAGTCATCCTTTCCATAAAATTATTTTCAGAAAAATGCCTGAATTTCAGCACGTTATGTCTTAGAGTTTTTCAATTTTTCAACTCAAGGCTAATTCTCTGAAGAGAAAAGGTCTTACTGTCCTTTTTCCCACTCCAAAATTTTTTGATTTCGTCAGAAGGTTGGGACTTCAATTTCAAAATAATTCATTCTATACCCATAATTTCATATGAAAAATTACTTTCTGTAATAAATTGACTTTTAATGCCGATCTTGTTGTGGTAGTCCGATATAGATTAAATATTTTTCATTCATCAGAACTCAACAGGTAAAATTTAGTAATCTTGAGTTGTATTAAAACGAATCTAATCCCGCACTTCAACTAAGAGACGTCATGTCAAAGTAGTAGTAAGCCTGCATTATATGCATTAGAAAATGTGTAGAAAAAAACCCTAGAGCGGTAATTTTAGAGAATATGACAGTCATTCTCGCCTCGGACGTTTCCTGGTTTTCCTTGGTAATGTTGGCATTGTCGTGCAGACCAAACGCTTCTGGGCTGCTAGTCATTGGCAACGCTCTGATGTGGCTGACGAACTCATCGTAAGTCTTCACTGGTGGGCAGTAATAGTCGCCTCCGCCGGTTAAATTGTACCTGTGGGAGATTATTGAGGGTGCAGTGACTTCATGGCACAGTGAAACGATTTCGAAACCTAATAAAAAATATAATTATAGATACAGAAATGATCATTTATAAAAATTTAAATTTAAAAATGTTCCTAAAATTTAGGCAACAAATGCATTATAAAGATGTTGATTCTTAAAAAAAAAATTAAGTCATTGCTGATTACTTTCTCACAATTAATTTCATTTATTCAATCAAAAAACTCCTTGAATAAGGTTTACATCGAGGAATAAATAATTGCATATGAAAAAAATTCATTTTTTAATGTACTGTATAAGATCCTGAGCAGAAACTGTATAATGAATTCTTCTCAAATGTTGGCGGTTTAAAGAAGATACAATTAATTCCCAAGCGCAGTTTTGTGTTGCCATTAATTTTAGCGTATAGCGGTCGGTATCTTTTATCCATGAAGTTTTCAGGCTGATCAACAATTTTGAGATTTGTTTAGCAGAACATTTTGGCAGTTTCAGCTGGGGGTGGCACTTTTCGGGGGGTATATCGGCAAGGGTTGACGTCTGTAGTTGTACCTGTCAGTTTGGATGATTTTGGGACAGTAGACCAGTGACAAGAGGGACATGAGCAACCGTCTGTCCTTATCATCAGTCACTCTGCCACCATAATTACACTCCCCCGTGAGGTACAACAGAGCACTGAACGGAACATCATCGTATTCGTCTAGGAAGAGCTTGAGTTGGGCTACAGAGATCCGTAGGTCACTGTCATTGAACTCGTACGACACGTTCCAGCCCAGGGGCCCAAAGTGGCGCCTTTCTTGCGCCAGGGCGTGGAAGAAGCAGAGCCCAAACAGGAGCCTCTGCCACGCGGCGTCCTTCTTGCAGGAAGAGTAGAACTCGGCGTCGCAAATTGGCGGGTTCGCGTAAGAACGCAAGAGATTGGCTTTGAGTCCCTTCGGCGCCTCATTTGTCATTTTCACACCTGAACAACAGAGATACATAAGCAAATTTTTTGATTCCACAAATAACTTGAGTTAGGGAGGTTTCCAGTTAGGGATTGGGTGGCTGGAATAACGTCACCAGGCCTAACCTCGTCACAATCACACTGGAATAAAGTCCTCAAGATATAATGTTGTGAGGGAATATCATTGTCAGAAATAATATCGCATTTGTGAATTTCATTTTTCTGCTAAACTGGAATAAAATCGTCGAAATATTCGTTTTCCTGAAATGTATGGGAACAACCTCATCTGGCAAAACTGGGCTTTCCTTGTAAATGTATTGAGGAGGAGTCATCGAAGTTCAATTTTAAAATGTATATGGTTACTGTACTCAAAATTAGTCGAGAAATACGGGATCGAAGTGACTCATGACTCGCAAAATATGCGTGGACATTAAATAAGAAACAATGTGGTAAATATAGAGGCCCAAATCTCAGATCGTTCAGCCGTTAATTTAATGAATTTTTATGACTATTGTATATGTATACAACAAATTCATTTACCGTTTTGGAGAATGGAGACCGGGAAATGGATTGACGGATATGAAGTTAACCACAGGCGGAATTCGGCATTCGTCTTGTCAGTATTGACCACGTCTTCGCAGAGCCTTTCCAGATCTGGCATCCAGCTCGCAGCCAAGTGACAATTTTGCAAAACTACCCAACCGCCCTCCACAACTCCTTCTTCAATCAGTTCGGCAGCAATCGGGCCCTATAAAACGAAAACGCAAATTTAATAAATTATTTGTAAACTTCATGGAAAAGATGGCGCAAAGATGCATCGGCTCAAAAATGTTCCACAGTACATACAGCACTTCAATGTTCAAATTTGTCACGTTCACTCATCCCGCGAATTGTCCTTTTATGTGCAGTACTCGTGTGTGCGGGATTTTTGAAAGACTGTCTGATTTCTGTGGTTTTGAAAAATTGATTGTGCCAAAATGGGAGCTTATTATTCATCAGTGGAAGGATTTGATCTCGACTTCCCAAGGGATTTTCCGAGCATGCTTCTGCAGTAAAGCTGTGTCAACATACGTTCCTCAATCGGTTTTCTCTCACTCATTCAGTCATTCTTCATCTTTCGTCGTTTTTTTTTTCAATTTATTCGGTACACTTTTTGCGTGAAGGTAAGCGACAAGTTTCCTGAAGTGTTCTTTCGTTTCAACTGTATAATTATTCTGCCTGTTTTCCTTTGTCTAGCACCACGTACTAATTGAATTAACTATAGCAAAATAATGAAACTAATTGTTCAGAAATCAAAATCGACGGTAACTTCCAGCCAATGGAGGAATTATGATTTTAAAACCTCAGTTATGCAACCATGCAGGCCCATGCTTTCTTGATTATTTAAAAAAAATTGCGAATTCAATTGCGTAAAAATACGCGAGTATATTGCAGCAAATTCTCTTTAGTGGTTGGTCGAGCATTTCTCAAGACGTTCAAGTGACGCAATATTTCGACATCGCGCCGATTTTTGCGATCAAACCCCAGAGAACAACTCGCCTGTCCTTGACCCAAAGATATGCTCTTCAGTTTGTCCGTCATTCCTTTGATATCCGCAAACTTGACCAACGCAGCCATCGGATCAGCTCCGGGTGAAAGAACGAAAATGATCGGCGATCTATGAGATGAGTCCACGAAAGAACCGGCCAAGTCGAACGCAGGAGGTTCCACATAAGTCGCACCCATGTTTTCCACGATGAAATCCTATATAAATGAGATTTTCGGGAAAGAAATTCATTAGAGCAAGGATCAGTCAGTAATCTATATACAGTGGCATCAAATGACACGGCGGTAAAAGCAATTGATCCTCACTTGAACAGCAGGAATGAGTTTGTCAGGTCGGAGGCACTTCAAAATGACAAGTTTTTGCATGGCATTCGCAGTGGAGAAAACGCCGGGAAAAGGAACTGTGTTCGGTTCCAACGCATCATACACTCGTTTCCATCCTTCGGTGTGTCTGTCGAAACTTTCTCGTAATCCTGGGGCAAAAAAACACAGGCTCAAAAATATGCATACAATATGTATTCATTCATAAATCGCAGAATGTGAATGATAACCCCCTCAGAAATTTTGATCGCTCAAACTGGGCGCAAAACGAAAATGAGTGCCACCGTGGATTTCTTCAAGTTGTTTGTTTGAAACATACTTCAGTCTTCCTTTGTATATACTCCATAATTCGAATATACAGGTGGACTCTCTACAACGATCTTGCCTACAATGATATTCTCCGTAAAAGAAATTTTTTTCAGTTCCCATATGAGGCTCTCATCCACCCTTGTCACAGGGCGTTGAAAATTTGTTAGGCCAGCTGGAAATTGAAAGTTCTGCGTTGTTTTAACCGTTACCTTACCCAAATTTTAAATGATGGTGTAAACAACAAAAAAATAAAATTTTCTAGCAGGCCTGAAGTTTTTTATCCTTCAGCTGCAACATAATGGGTGGAGAACACGTACCAGCTGTAACTGAAAAGTATCCACTTCCCATCATGCAGTAAATTAAGATTTGTTAAATCCGAAAAAATCCCAGAATCTTACATCATTATGGGCTATGATTTACAGTCATACACCCATGCTCCATTAATAATCAAGATCGCGCCCAAGTGGAACAATATGCAAATCCGCAGAATACAGTGAAATCCCAGATGCGGACGTGATTGGTGCATCAAGAGCGTCCCTAAGTTGAATTGTCCATAAGTCAAGTCATGTTTTCCCGTAGACTTACATTATACAATTTTTAATTTGTGTTTCATGGAAGAAGTATTTTTTAAATCCCATGAAAAGATTGTCTGTCACTTAAATTCAATTCAGTGAATATATTTTCAACTCAATAAGAACATTTGGAGCATTGAATAATGTATCTCTGTACTATGAACATTGAAATGTTGGCATCTGCAAAAATAGCATTCAAGTCACAAAGAGAGAAGGAAGTCTCTCTATGATGCAATATTTAATTTCTTCTAATCAGCTGAATGGATGGGAAAATCATGGGAGAAATGACAAAGAAGTTTTCTTGCACAAATTTTAGTGTTAGAAATATCTGTTTTTTGCAATCAAGCCAAACAAAAGTCAATTTTTGTGAAATTTATTGGCAAGTTTATCATGCAATGTCTTCATGTCAAGTGAGTGTCCATATGTCAGGTCTTTTGTATGCCCTTTTTATAGAAAAATAAATGTCCCTATGTCGATTCGTCGTCATGTCAAGGTGTCCGCATGTTGGGGGTCTCACTGTATTTACATACTCACCATGCAACTCCTTGTGTGCTGACGCCTGCACAATATCAGACCAGGCTCTCTCGTTTAGCCAACCACAACCCGGGTTCGAATACGGGTTCTCCAGTGCGACGGAGCCAGCAAACAGAAACTGCAACAAGTCTTCATGCAGAGCACCCTGTAATATATATACAACAGTATTTTCATGAGTCACTCAGCAGAAGTATAAATGCTACATCGTAAGTTCGTAACTAACTTTTTCGCGTTGCACAGAGATGCATAGGAGGAAAGCAAACAACAGCTTGTCCTTTTCAAACAAGGATCGACACACGTTCTTGTACACGCTGTAGGTGAAATGGTCATTCAAAAATGTAACCCTTTCCTGAATGTCCTCGGATTTCGTACTGCCAACGATTGCCTGTATGTGTATGAGAAACAGAAACCTCAATGAGTTTAGCTGCAAATTTTACGAAATATATATAAATTAATCTGGTATTTTTTTTTCAAGATCAACTGAGGAAAAGCTTTTTTTGAGAACGAAGAGACCTTAAATTTCTCAAAGTTCCCCGTCATTCAGGACAAAATTAATTCGAAGTCAATAAGAGGGTACATATATATTCCATAATAACATTCTCCATGAACAGCACGAGTTAAGACATATGTTGGTTCTGTATTTAGAATAAGGTTCATCAATTTTAATGTTCATAATAAATTCTTCAAAATATCATCTTCACACAAATCTTATTTTTTTGATATTTTGTTCATGATTCAAAACCATCGCTCTCGCTATTCATTCTCCGAATTCGAATGCGCATTCCCATATTTGATGAATATCATAAAAACCGCCTACGTACTGATTCAGAAAGTTTCTTCTCATTAGACAGAATGCAGATGATCCCTGATATTTCAACAAATTCAATTTTGACTTCCAACAAATTTATCATTTGCGTTTGTTATTGCGTTTCTCGATCATGATTTTGAATTTGGAAAACATTATTTTAACTAAGCCATCAGGATAAATAGGAGACTGAGCAAATTATTTCTGAATGACAATAAATTAGGATTTCGTGAGTGAATCTACTCGTGATTATGCTTCTGGAATTAGCTGATTTGCGGATGTTTTCATTCAGAAAATTTGATTAATTTTCTGGCCTTTGTATAGGCTCCGAACGCCCATTCGATTATCTATTCAGACGAAAAAGAAGTACGGTATACCCACAAAGATATTAAGAAAATTATTTTCACCTGTTCGTACAGCCGGACAAACCAGGCCAAGGAATATTGGTACATAGGGTCGATGTTGGCGAGCTCCGAAATGCAAAAGAACAATCTCGAAGAATGAGTGGCAACGGGTTTGTATTGATTTCGGGTCGAATCAATTTCGTTCTCTGTCGCTGCAATCACCAACTCCTTCTTCTTTATCTCCTCCGACAAAAGCTGATGAAAAAATAAAAAAAAGGAAATCAGGTTGAAAAATGACGGACGAAGTGATCCTGATATAATTTGATCAATAGTCTAAAAAAAAGAAAGCCGAGAAGATAAATTCAAATCGAAATTGACCTTCGAAGAAGATAAAACTTGGATTCCGGTCTCGTCGTCCAAAATATTGCCTTCTGCAGCCAGGACCTCCAGAATTCGATCCTCCAATTCCTTTAGTTTTCGTTTATTTTCGGCACCTTCGACAATCAGTTGATTCTTGCGAGTTTCTAGCTGTGGTCTCTCTCTCGCAGCAACGATACCTTGATTTTCATCAGCAAGTGATCATATTTTTTTTAATCGTTCCTCAAAAAAGACTGGAATGGCCACGAACCGAGCAATTGATCTTCCAATCCAACAGATGTCAGCATGAAATTCAACACAGTAACTTTCACCGAGATTTCCGGGACGAAATGAGGATTCCTCATCCTCGTCGTCATGTACAATCGGAATTCCGGGTTGAATTCTGCTCACGGAAAATGACAATCAGGAAGCGCAAAAATTGACAACTGGCTATTCTCTTCACTTGGAAACATATCCTATCCCCCGAACACCACGACTTTCCACACAGGTGTCGCCTAGATTTATTTTGGCGCGCAGTTTTACAAAACTTCGGATAATTGCTGGAATGTGGTTTATGCTCGTTTAGCTCATTTTATATCTAATGCGAGCGACACCTGCCGAAAACTTTCAAAAACTTTACACAAAGCGAAACAATGAGGTGACGCTCCTTTTTGAGGGGAAAAACAAAATCGTGAATCACCGATAAGTTGCTCTCCGAGTTTGATGTAATCCACGCCACCGGATTTGATGGTTTGCCTGGACAGTAGAGGTTCTAGAGCAGGATCAAGTTCTTCCCCAACATTTTCCAGAAGCACTGGACGACCGAATTGCACAGCAGTTTCCAAGGTTCTCAAATACCCCGGATCCGACAACTTCAGCACCGCAATACCATTGTCCTTCTCAGCGTTCCTTATCCACTTGTTTGCTTGTCCTTCATAAAAAATAAAATAAATGAAATCACGTGACGAAAAACAAACTATAACCCTTTATTTTCATAGTTCTTCGAAGAATTTGCTCTATCAGAATGATTTCAGACTTCGCAGAAAAATCGATCGATCACAAGACTTCTCAATTTTTTCGGGTCGAATCAATTTCTTTTCGCTGTCTCTGATATTACCAAATCCTCCGTCTCCATTTCAGTAACTCCTTCCTTTTCACATTTATTGAAAACATTGGCACAAATTATTAATTTATTCATCTATATACAGTACTGTACTAAGGGAGTTAAGGGGCGGTGATCAGTTAGAAATACAGTACTGTACATATATTTGTGCAACCTTTTCTCCTGGAAAAAAGGCTTCCGCATTTTGCTGATAAACATCGTAAAAACCATCAGAAAAAAAACTACATAACGTTGAACACATTTACTTTTCCTGAAATTCCCGTAAGGGCCATTTTTGAGCGAACAGTGAGCGCATAAAAAAATTAGCAGTCGATCGCATGGCGACACAATTACAGTACTGTAATGAGCTTTTAAAAATGTGCGAAAAATCGCGCTTCTTCGAATTGGTGGACATTTCATCATTCATAAATTTTAATAATGTTAAATGTTGATAAACTAAATAACTAATAATAAATAATAACCTAAATGCTGCTCGAGTCGACCGCAAGAACAGAGCGAAATTAAGCTGATGTAAAAAGAAAATTTCACCCTGTGGATCAATCATCAGAGGCCAGCGACGAGCATTAGTGACGATGATGGCATTGTCGATTGAAAATGAGTCGACCGGAAGTCCGTTCATGTGCCAAGCCCGGATTTTGACAGAGTCCCCCATCGTGGCGCTGAGGGAAAAGGGAACTGAGCACGGGATACCAGCGTCCACGCAATCCTGGGCCCATTTCGTCACACAATCCCGCCGGAAATCCGCCGTGAATGGTCCCAAATACGCAATAATCGCTGCTGACACCATCACGTCTCCAGTTATATTAGTGTACCTGAATTTTTGGAAGAAAATTCAATTTCGGAATCGGAACGTCATCATTGCGGACTGTATATGCAAACACGGATGCAAAACTTGTAGACGACTACCAGCTATAAACTGACGACTATATACCCTCACGCGGAATCGCTCTTATACTTGTTTTCGGATTTTTTTAAAACAAATTTTTAATTTACTGCATAAGCAATAATTTTTCAAGTTACGGCCAGAGTTCTCACCCATTTGCAAAAAAAAAATGTAAGGGCCAGCTAAGGATCAATATTTTTTTTCAACCATCATCTAAAATGTGGAAAAGATGACAGTTGAATCAAAAACAAAAATTTCGATTTGTTAACTGGCCTTGAAATTTTTAACGCAATTAACAATATTAGTGTACCTGTAATGATCATGCAATAAAGTGATTTTTTTCTTTTAAAAAATCCAAAAACCTTTCAAATCTTATAACATCAATAAGGACTAATCCATTATTCATTTTACAGTCATATATACTTCAGAAATACACAAATTCGCGCAGAAGTGGGACAAACCACGATCAGTTGAACCTCAAGTCAAAACCCCCCTATGCCGATTGTTTTTCAAATTCCTATGTGAATCCCTTCGGAAACAATTTATGCATTGAAAATCTCCTAAACTCAAAAGGCTTTCCTCCTCAAACCTTCAAAACTGGAAGCACAAAGGCACTGGAAATAAAATATTCAAATTTGCTGCATATACTGAACTTCTAAGACGATGTTTGCTTCATTTTGATTTCAATACATTCTTTTAACATCCAATGCTGATACCTCTAGTATTTTCTTGAAACTAAGACAGGAAATAAATACGGACCTATTTCCAAGCTCTTCTGCACATTGACTCCATCTCTCCTTTTCTCCTCCGAGACCATCAATTAGCTTCTCGGCACGATCCAGTTTCTGAGAGCAGAGTGACAATTCATCCTCCAGCTCCTTCTTCCGCTTGATATTCGCTGCAAATTCGTCGTTCAACGCTTGCAGTTTATCAGTGACCTGAATATAATTTGAATTGAGGATTATACGGTATATGAATTTATCATGAAATGCTCATGATGGACGCTGCGTTGGGCCTGGATGGATTATCATTTTTTTCTTGCCTGTTGAAGTTGGCGCCGCTTGTCCTTGAGTTTACCCATCTGAGCTTCAAGCTCTCGTTCTGCACCTTGAAGCCGTTCTTTCTTGGGAGCCACGATTTTATTGACCCTGTCATACACTTCCATTGCCCGCACCCATTTGCACAGGTTCACGCAGGCTCTGCTCACGTCTTTTATGACTTCCGGGTCGAAATCCGGGTTGAGGATGTACCTGCATCATGATTCATGCACACGCATGACGTGGGATTTAAACCAGTTGGGTATATACTGCTGAGAAAAGCAAGCAGAGGTTCTCAACCTTCTCGACTCTCAAACCTTTTCATCGTACCCTATAGGAACGAGCCCATGATTCAAGTAAGTTTGTATAGGGCGAGGCCTTTTATAGTAGAAATGATACCCAGTTCAATCACTTTCGTTCATATACGACTGAGAGATGGAAAACTAAAGATTTCAAAATTCCGCTGCTAGTTCAGAGCTAATTAGATGTTGAAAATGTTTTCGGGATTTCAATTCAACTGAAACAATAAAAAAAAAAGAATTTGTGCAGAAGTTTCAGCACATCGGCGAATCTCCTGAAAAGACCATGTTCAGGAAATACAGGAAAATTTAATTTTTACCGGATTTCCAACTTTGAAATGAATTGAATTCAATTGCAATAATACAAACATACTGACACAAAACTAGCAGTTAAATCGTGGAAACTTAACCTTGCTGGGAAAGACATAAAATTTTTTTTACAGCAGCTGAACTTCGATAACTCGTACCTCCCCTAAGTTTAGTACAGTACTGTACTTCACTGTTGCGATTTTTTTCAAAGTCGCAGCCCTAAGAAATGATGCATTAAAAACCACCCCGACTAAAAGGCTTCCCCCTCAAACATCCAAAACTCGAAGTTTCGAGAGGCCTCCTGACTATTATTTTATTGACACATGCAGGAAAGAGAAAGAAATGAAAATGTAACGATGTGTTTTTGAAAGGAAGTGAAGGATGAAGCCAGCAAATAAACCCTTGCCTCGATGCAAGTTCAGCGCATCCTGTCGTCAACTCATTCGAGAAGCAATTCAAGGCCTATAGCATCACTATAATTACAATTTCCCTAAATTCCTTCGAAGTTGAGAACCTCTGCGCATGGAAACACTGTTTGAATTTCCCTAACTTCTCTCGGATCTTCGCCATGATGTGCGGAAGAATGTTATCCTTGTCATAGGATCGCAGGGTGTCCAGGAATCGAAGGTCGCCCAGGACCTTTTGCGAAGTGGTCCACCAGTCGTCGATGTACTTGCCAAGGACAGCGGGATCCGCTTTCTTCTCGGGCTTACGATCCAACATGACGCACACGGCTTCCATGACGAGTTTCACGCCTCCTGGAGGGTTCTTCATGGCTTTCACGAGCGTGATGTCGGCGGGTTTCAGCGTGTTGAGTGCGGAAACGGCGGCATTGAGTGCAGGCAGAGCCTCGGCCAACTCGTTCTCGCAATCGTCCTTGATGGCCTGAGCTGCTGCTGCGGCTTCGTTTGACGCCGCTTCGTCTGCTGCAACCACCTGATATACATACGATGAAGATGAAATAAGACAAGGAAAAAGAGAAGATACGGGTATTTAGAATAGTGCTTTTAACATCTCAATTCTTCGAGCAGCTCAACTCAGCATCAAATTGAGTACCTATATAGTCATAACTCACACCTCTTGCTTTCAATCACTGTTTTACGAAGCGTTCCATGACAGTACTGTATTTGACTGGTGTATTTAGATCCCCCGCCTCACTATATTTGACTGCTGTATTCAGAAAAAATGTTATGTTTAAAGGAGGGGCGAACGTTCGTATATATGTTTTTTTCATTCTTGATATTGTTATATACAAAAGCCGATTATGCAGAAATACCTTTAAACTCTCAACGGACATTTTATAACAGCCGAACGCTTCTTGTGTACCGTATTTTGGATGAAGACTACCTATAGAAACGCTGGCTTTAGTTTTCCACATCGATCATTTATTCGAAGAAAAATAGACGTGTTGCGGATCCTATTCGCTCCATACGAACCTCTTTTTGACTTTCCACATTGACAGTGTCCTTCTCGATTTTGATCATCAACTTCTCAGTTTCTGCAGACAATTGCATCAATTGTGGACGCAAAGCAGTTTCCCTTTCTTGCATAACGGATATCTGCAAATCGTCACAAAATAATTCAAATCTGTCGGCGTTTTTGATTTATTCATACTATACGTGACAATTTTTAAACATACCTGCGAGGTGGCGTATTCGAGTCTCTGCAATCCAGTGACGTATCGACTCCGTAAAACCAGTAATTGATTCCGTTTCACGTTCAGTAGGTTCTTGAAGGTTAGGATCAGCTCTAGAAATGATGTGGGAGTGACGTAATTCGGGCGACCCAGAGCCTTCCGGAATTCCTCCGACATTACTACGACGCTCTGATGGAACTTGTTGCACATTTGCACGCATTTTGTTCGTATTTCGTCATCAAGGTCAACTTCCGACAGGAATTTGTTTGCTACCCTTTCCAAAGCTTCTTCCGGCCAAGGGGTGAACCTGCAAACAATAATAAGATGATTTTTTTTTATTTATAAAATATTATACGAGAAGACATTTTGTTCCACAAATTTTCAGGGTCCTTTCTTAGTGGAAAGAATCCTATTATTTGAACCACTGATGATCACTTCTTTTGTTTTCTATATTTTATATTGAAAGCCTGCATATTTAGTAACTGATATATCGAAGAAGTTACAGAAGAATTTTCCGAGGATTTCCGGAACAGATTATAAACATAAAACAGTTGAACCTCGACTTCTCTATGTTGAATTCTTTTTCGAGTCCCTGTCTCCAATAGAAAAAGTGCAATAAAAAACTACACAACTCAAAAGCTTTCCTCCTCAATCCCTCATCATAACTTGAATTTTCGGAGGCGTTTTGGCTATTATTTTATTGACACAGGCACGAGAAAAGCAACAAAAATGTTACTTGATGCGGTTTGAAAGAAAAAGAACAATAAATTGGGCAAATAAACCCTTGCCTCCAGTAGTGCAGCTAGAATCCTGTCAACTCATTTATTCTGCCATTTAAGGCCAAAACATGCTTTTCAGTTTTCCGTATTTCTTCATAGTTATTTCCAACAAAAAATAGCTGTTTCCCGAATTTGAAATCTCCTTGCATTAAATTTTTTCCGCTGGTCCCTTGAAGTTTGACTGAGGCATCAGCGCATCTGCTCAATTTGAAAGAGACTTTTGGTGGCCTAAAATCAACTGCTCTTTACATTACACTACAGATACCTGACGATTAATTTCCCAATGCTTCGAACAGAAGACCATTATACACGATGCATCATTGTACACGTGAATTTGTATCGTCCAATATATTTGCCAGACAGCCGAATGCTGGTCTTACCAATCGATGGTGCAGCAGTTGATGAGAGACGGAAACATGCGCAAACGGACTCTAAACGCTTCTCCGATGGGTGACATGACAATAAAAATGTGCAAGTTCCTTTTGACTCTTTCCACAAAGAAATTGTACAATGAAAGCGGAGAAGGGTCGATTTTCCGGCCTTGTTCCCTAGCAGCCGCTTGCATTCGTTCAAGAATCTCGGCTCTTTCGTCAGCTTGATACAAGTTCGGAATATCTCCTGTTTTCGAGAGAAAGAAGAGCGCGAAGAATTATGAGGGAGATGAGAATTTTAGGGATTTCATTTTTTTTGTGGCAGAAAACCTGTGTTTAGCAAAAGATTTATGTCCTCGACGAAGGATTCATCCTTGATTTGCGAGTCGGTGAAGAGAAACACTGTCGGTTTTCCTTCGCCGCCGGCCTTCATGAGAATCTTTTTGAGATCATCTCGCCATTGCTCCAAGCCATAATTCCTACTCATTTCCAACTGCGTGAAATAAATTACACATACAGTATATTTGTACATCACAGGCAATCAAACATTATTTCGGCGATTCATTGCCCAGATATCGGGGAAGAATAAGGTCTGTATGATTTTTTATACCTGACACAGTTCGTAACCGGCAATAAAGGCTGCCAGCTTGCAGCAACTTTGCCTTCCGGATCCACCCATTCCAATGAGCAATGCGTGTCCGGAATCTTGTTTGAGAACGCGGCATAATCGAGATACATGATCTGTGGCGAACTGGAACATGACGATCGACATCGGAGTCTTGGATACCATATTGTATTCGTTCAAATAGCTTTCCATCACGGATGTCAACTTATCCGTGTTGGCGATCTGCACAGCACAAATTCGATTCAAAATATCATTATAAGTGCACGTAAGGTTTCAAAGATATTACATTTGCTTCTCGAGAGATCGAAAATTTAGATTTATATGTACTGCATTTTTCTCAGATTTTACACGAAAAAGACATAGGCGGGTGCACATTTTTCAAAAAGTGTTCGAAATTTAGTCGTGCATCGCACTGTACCTGATCATAATGGGACATTTTGGACCAACTTCAAAAGAAAAAATTATTGCCATGGAAGCAACCGGAAATTTGTTCAATTTGAGTTCAATTCATGTTTAAATTCAATTTTGGTGTTCTTATTTTTTAAACATTGTGCTTTTAGAGTCACTTAAAATGAGGAGCAGGTCTTCCTCAGGGACAAGATTTTATCAAAATTATGTACTGAAAAACCCCAGTTTGTGCGCATCTTACTTATTAATTGGATTAAATACGGTATGATGTTATGTGTTCAAATTTGAACATTGACATATTAATATGTCAATGAATTTCATGTCGAGAACAATTCATTCGAAAATGGGTTCATATTACACGAACGAATGCTTGATCTTCAACGATTTTTTTTTTTTCCTAGCTGTAGCAGTATATAATAGCCAAAATATTTGCTGAATCTCGATATCATAGAATTGTTCGTTATACATAACAAATATTTTGTTTTTCAGGTCACTATATATATGGCTCAAGAAAGCATTATGTGTTGACAAACAAGAACACGAAATCTGACGTACCTCGTCGTAAACGCGGGTGTCGGCGTCCGGATAGAAATAATCTCCAAACATAATTTTCTTCACGTGATTTTCGTCCACAACCGTCGATCTGCCAGAACTAGTAGCTTGTGCAGCTCCCAAAACGGCTCTATCCAAGGTTTGTTTGAAATTGTTCTGACACGAATCCTTCAACAATTCTACAAACTGAACCCTGCGAATACGAAAGGCGCAATAAGAAATGCTTTCATGAATTTATAAAACTGCGAATGCAATTTCAAGACAAAATGATTCAACATTTGTAAGGTAACTTTCAGTTTGAGGAAGACTTGCATTTCACGAGTGTTTTGAATAATGCTGCTGTTGCACATAATTATTGTCTAAAATTTCCTCATCGACCTTTCCATATAGTACAGTATATATTTCTGATGATGAGTGCTCACCTGTCGTTTGCATCATTCAATCGGTCATAGAAACTCCGGGTGACTTCATGTGCCCAAAGTCGTATGAGCTTTCCAGAGTCGTTCAAATGCGTGGACGGCACCAAGAGAATGCCGCGAATAACGCGGGAAAAGTCTCGCAAATTGAACAAATAGTGAGATTTCGCCGGGGTCGGTCGGAAGTGTCGCATGGCGGCCTTGTAGATCTCGAGTGTGGCGCCGGTGACGGCTTTGGCCATCCGAACCACGCCCAACTCGAACCCCTTGGTGAAATGCCAGTCGAGGATCGAGCCAAATATTTTGGTCAGGTTGGCATCGTCGAATGCTTCCATGCCGATCACGTTCAAGTGGCGGAGGAACCTGAAAGTGACGTCGTTTTTGCCGCCGGTCGCAGCAGGACACATGGCGGCGACTAGCAACTATTAGACGGAAATAGGAAAGCATATATAGCACCAGCAAAATGGAATACTTGTCCACAACTGATTTATAATTGTAAAAAAAAAAACGAACCAAAAAATTTACAGTTGAACCTCTTTAATTCGAACTTCAATGTACCAGCAGAAAATTCAAGTAAAAAAATAAACCATCATTTTCGCCTACCAATAAGGGAGGTATCTGACATAGGAATGCTTGAGTTATCAAGGTTCAACTGTGCTGTATAATAGCAATATTAAAAGGCCATCAATTCTTGATTAAAAGAACATTTCCACGTACATTTTCGTAACGGTCAATTAATTGTGTTTACCCTCACATCCAGTAGTCAGATGAATTTTTGGAGATGTAAAAAGGAAATTTACCGTATCAATGATTTCGAGTCGAGTTGTTTCCTTCCTTTCGTACCAATACCCATGATCTATCCACTGTCTCAGAAGCTCAATTGGTGGCTGCGACCCGAACTCTTCTTTTTGTGGCATGTTCAGATCATCGATGAACAGAACACACGTTTTTCCCATCGGTGGACCAAAAACTCCTTTTCTTCGTCTGCACGGGTAAAATGCGAATTAGCACGGATGGACGAATATACCGTGTTTAAAACATGGAAACAATGATTATAAATTTACAACGAGACGGAAAAATTAGTGCCTTGAAATTTGAAAATGCTCCAATTCATATTCAAATTGATCTCACCAAAACTTCGAAAGAAACAAGAATTTTAACTCTCGTGATTTTGAACTGAACATGGTCGCAGATATAAGTTGAATTTTAATTTTAGAATTTATTCTTCCTCTTGCTGGTGGTCGTCAACATCAATCATTACATAGTACTGTCCCCCCGCGAATCTAAAAATTCGTTGTTCCGTGATATTTGCGTAGCCAATTTTCCCAGGCAAAAAGTATACGTAAAATATTCGAGTGAACAGTAAATACGGTTATGATTATGATGAGTAAAATCGAACCTGTCCAGTTTATTCATGATGACATCTTGTGCTTGGGGAGCAGTCGTGCGAGCTGAGAAACTCAGGATGTTGGGTAAGTATTTATCCTTGGGCAAACCCATGAGGTGATGAGAAATTATTGCCGATTTCCCGGTTCCTGTCGGGCCGACGAAAATCAGCGGCTTTTTGCGACTCAAGAGTAATTTTAAAAAGTATTGCTGTCTCGCGGTTTCGTCTGTCGGGATCAACAGCTCTGACACCTATGCAGAATGTGAATAGAACCTCGGTTGAAAAGCAATCCGGGTGATCTATAATTGCTAGGCACTATGATCTAAAGAAAAAAGGTATTGTAGAAATGTTAGTGAATTCTGTACATGATCTAATCTAAACGATGCAAGTTTTTTCTTCTCTTTTCACTGTTCCAACTTCCTACACCGAAATTCAATTAATCCAATGATATTCTGATAACAATCCAAACAATAAAAAAATTAGAATGTTTCAACTCTCTTAACAAATTTACAGTACTGTGATATGAAAGGAGAATTTTGTCTGCACTATACTCAACATAATAAAAATACAGGTATTAAAAATCCGAAAAGAGAAATCCAGAAACCCTAATAGATGACATTTTGGAATTTTTTCACGCGTTCAAAAGCACTAGAAAACATTAATTCTGGCGCGGAACTCAGAACAATATCCTCGAATATGTATTTCGCTTTGTTCTGCTGAAGAGATTTATACCTTTGCATTCGGAGGAATTTGAAGAGACTTCTTGTTCACAGTGTCTATCCAACCAACCCAGTGTCCAGCGTCTTTCCTTTCGAATACAAAATCAAATACTGTTCCGGTCTCTGGGAATAATTGGTTTCGCTGGAGTTTGAAAGATTTCGGTTTCGGGTGGGCTAGATTGAATCCGAGGATGAGTTGGCGGAAGAATTCGTCAAACTTCAGTCGACTTTCTCCTGAAAAATCGAGACAGTAAAATATTTATTGATATTTCATACATGAGTGCATATAGAAAATAGCAAGTAGAAAAAAATTTTGAGAGCCTTCAATATTCAGCTTAGAACAGAACACGTTAATTCAGTCCAATTCTAACAAGCCAATGTTGCATAATCAATAAGAGACTGAGACTCAAATCTTAGACATTCAATTTTAACTGAACTGCATCATCGTAATTTCAACATCAATTCAGTGGTCGTGTTCTCATATTTTATATACTGCGCTGGTCACAGGACATTTTAAACGAGTTACAATAACGCCAGCAAGAAAAGTGATAGTACATATACCGTAGTAATTCTTCCTGACTGACGGTTTTCTGAATTTAAAAAATTCATCGCACCTTTAGACCATGCAATTTTTTCAATGCGTCTGATGCGCGATTTACTGCTTTTAAACAAAAGCTCGAAAAATTTTCTCCAACAAAAAATATATACATTTAACGCGCGGAATCGTAAATGCACTTGAGGTAAACTTTAATCTTAGTCGAATTTCAACATATTACGAAGTCGTTTGGCATTGAAGAACGGATTCAATTCTGCTGCTGGTCAAATTCGCATGTTTTAAGAGAAGTATCCTTACCAATCAGAATGGCTCCCATGGACCAAACAACAGAGAACAGAAAAAGACACTGCATCCAATTCAGCGCTGCGACGCCGTGAAATGTTTCCAGTTGATTCTCATGAGTCTCCATCACCAAGCACTCGAACATTCTGGTGAATGACTGATGAAACATAAAAAAACAACAGATCAGAAAACATACGGATATTAAAATCAATACAAGTACCGTAAAAATATATACCTGAACAAGGTGGATGTCCGAAGTGCGGACGAAAGTTTGGCACTCTTTTTCAATGAAACTCAAGCAGGGCTGAATGAGCCAATCCGTCATGTCGTGCTTTCTTAGAACGACTAGGAGGTGGTCCATAAAGAAGTACGCTTAATTTTTCCTTAGAGAGTAGCCCACGGTTGGCTCAAAGAACCCGAGGTCCATTTAGTACGGCGTTGCTCTTTGACATCGACCCCAAGCGTATTCCAAGTCACCCACTTCGAAAATCACGTTCATCTTCCTCGACATCTGAACGATTATATAATAGCATTACTATTATTCTCAAAGTCAACTTTCACAATAATTATAGGATCTCGAGTGTAAATTGCCTGGATGATTTCTCCGGACATGAGACACAGTTTCCGGTTGTCGTCCAAGACCGTGTTCATGTTCTCTATCCAAAATGCGTCGACAGGTCCGTCGAGGATGAGCCAGTATTGATCCGATGTTGTTGTTGTTGCCATTTCCCTGAAGGCATTCGCCAAAATTCCTGCAATGTCATACAAAAAAATTAAATTTGTCGCATGCAGGAAAATAATCAAGGATTCGATCATTAATCTCTAAAAAAAAATGCAGTATTTGTCTCGAAACAATTCGAGGGGCGTCTGTAAATATTTTCTGAGCAGTGTTGCCAACAAATTTGACACTATCGTGAACTAGTTTTTTCGTTTACCATTTAGTTCATTTTCTTTTTCCGTTTATCGAAGTACGAGCAAAAAATGCTGAACATATAGTACAGCACCCTGAGAACTATCCATCCGCACATGAAAAATTACGAATTTTGGTTACACCACTGCAGCATATATAGTGATACCTGGAAAATGTTCGGGTGTTCGAGTGTTTTTAAACACTTTGCTCCATTCAGGCCTCATCGCAGAACATCACAATTTTGCCAAAAGCTCAAGTCTAGTATCTCTGGCAGGATATCAAAGAATAACTGAATTTTGCATGTGATTAGCAGCATGTATTAACAGCGATGGCTGCTTTTTGCTTCTTTGGCGAAAAAACATCATATCAGATTCGCGTGGCCGCAGAAAAGCAAAATTTCGTTCTTTGGGAGCTGATAAAATGCAATCACAGTCAAGAAAATAAACGTTGATAATGGACAAATTGAAATTGAGCTCGAATTCCTTTAGAAGTAAAGTACAGTGAGTCCTTCTATAGATCCTTATTGTCTTCATAGAAATGCCCGAGGAAGAAAAATCCGACGGCGCAGTACATTATTTGCTTTGATTCGGTTCCTTGTGTTGATAATAGGATATTGCATTCCCAATAAAACATACCATCAGACCATTCATGGGAAACTTTCTCAAAGCAGCCGTAAAGATGACCGAGATCCAAGGCTTTAGGATTGATGATGCGATAAGTGACCTTGGCTTCACAAACCATGTTTGGGTACTTCTCTGCAGCCATGGACAAAGCAGCAGCCAAGCACTGGAATTCAAGCATCACACTTTTTAAAATGTTGGCTTTAGAAATTCGTTGCATAAAAATATTGCCTAGAAAGATCAAGATGCATCTGGGCTTTGTGTAACTACAGCATTATGCACCTATTGAGTCGTCAGCTTGTTTTGCACCTATTAGAATAATGTTCTCAGCATGCACATTCAGCTTTGAACCCTTAAAAAGGTTAAATGCATATACACGCAGAGTGATGGAAGTTTTTTCACCACAAAATCAATGGTGAATGATGAATTTTTACTGTGAATCATCATTAAAGATTGTGAAGTGCTCGACACATTTAGCCTCATTTGCGTTAAAATCCTATTATCAATATATTTGTGCTTTTTGATTAAATAAAATTCCGTTGAAGATAGCACTCCTAAAATTCTATCTTTCGTTGTTTTACGAATATGTCCTACGTCAATAGAGAATTTGATTGTCATAATAATAAAACTTTCTACAGCTAGCATTATAAACAGATTGTTCACTGAAACTCAATTGGTAATTTACTCTGTAATCACTTTCAGATCCAAATTTAAAATCATCATTAGAGTACAGGTTCAAAATAAGTCATGAACAATTCCACACGCATATGCACAAGATACAAAATTGCCTTGGTGAGTCACTCAAATCCAGGCATCAGTACATGCTGGTAGAGATCAGAAGCCTTTCAATATCTGATTATCATTATTTCACTGAGCATATTGAAACCTTCCTTGGAAATTGTATACCTGATGCATATACCATGCACACGCACCCCATTTTTCTGCCTAGATTGGCCAGAAAAATAAAGTAAAAAAAGGTGTGTGATACTTGTGTGCAGTAAATACAGAACTCAAATAGGGGGCTTCAAGTATTTAATTTCGAACAGCCACAGATGCTCAAGGTACAGAATATACTCTGCATAACAATTAACTTCGCCTTAATTTAATGAAGAAAGGTTAAGCTGAGCAGTAAGATGAGTACATATAAAAGACAGGAGAAACTGAACTGATTCAGTTAAAACATACACTAATAGGAAATTTAGCAAGCACAGAAATGCATTTTTAAATACCATTAAGCATGGCCATCGCAATTAGGGTACCATGATAAAGGTAGACTCTCATCCATAACAATCTTATCCACGATTATCACCGTACAATGGATTTTATCTTGGTCTCAATAAAGGGTTCTCTTCCCGTGTTACAGGGGTTCTCTACAACCAAATTATCTTCACAACGATGTTTTTCTGGTCCCTTGAATTTTGTGCAATTTACAAGTGTAGATCGCGTAGACTGTAGAGAGAGTCCACCGGCATAAAACTCTTTTGAGGATTAGCACGCCCAAGCAGTACAGTATCAGCGATGAAAGCAATAATAATAAACCAACCTGATAAGCAGACGATTTCCCACCCAAGGACTCGCCCACCAACATGAGCCCGTGCCTCACCAACAGCATATCGTACAACTGCACAGTTTTC
>CAJPEX010002354.1:0-40909 GCA_905338405.1 Notodromas monacha
TTAAAGATTTTATTAACACAAAAAATGCTTCTTTAGATAAATTAAGAGAAAAAGCCAGATACATAATTGAAAAACGCCAACAAGCTTATTTAAGTAGATTAAATAGTAAAGCAAAAATTCCCTCCTTCAAAGTAAATGATCTAGTGTTACTTCGTTCTCACAACGTCCTTACTTATGTCGGATGTAAATGGTCAGTTAAATACAAAGGACCATATGTAATAACTCAAATTATAAACAAAGTATCTTATCGTATAAAGGATCCATATACCAGATGGAACGATATAGTCCATTCAAGTTATTTGCGTCCCTACTCATCCGCAAGTATCATCACTGATGCAAATACTCAAGTTAATAATGATTCTATCCAAAATAATCCGCCTACTCAAGTATATGATTCAGAATTCCAACCCTATGAAGGTATAGAAGCTACCAACTCTCCCGATGTAAGTATCTCTATTCCAACTGCAAAAGATCAAAATACTTCAATTCCAGAGGATCAATTAATTGAACAAGAAACTATAAACGAAACAACGAATTTATCTCCACCACGATATAATCCAATGGTTCAGATCCAGCCTATTACTCCTGTACGGAAAATCCCTATCTCTAATGAAACAAATAATCAATCAACCCCTATTCAAGAAGATGTGATCCCCTCTTCTGTTCCCCAGAGACCGTCCTTCATAGAGCGTGCAAAACAATTTTATAAAGGCATACAAGACTTCTTCGAAGAATTAACAGAAGCTATTGGCAAAGATTTTACTGATCCTGACCCCTCATTGCGAAAAACATTTGCTCCAGAAAATCGGAGTACACCAATCAAAACTCATAAGCGTCAGCCTTACGGACCTCAAGCCCTACAAGGAATAGATTCCGGAAACATTATAGCAGGTTGTACACGACAAGCCAGTGACCAAAGTGACAAGGTCAAGGAGTTGTTGGAACGACAAAGGGAGCAACGTCAACAGCTATTGGACAATAAACGTAAGGCCGACGATCTGAATTTATCAGCTGATACATCCTTAGAAAACATAATAGATAATACTACGAATACTGAAGATCAAGTAACATGAATATTCTAAGATATCTATATAGCGTAATCCTATATAGCAATCTATGCCAAATGTTAACTATTGTAGAACTCCCTAATGATAAAGGTATAACAACTTCTTCTAAACAATCAAACAGTTTATCCCCAATAAGAAACTTTGTTGCAAATAAAGGAATAACCTTCTCAGAGGAATTTCCCGTATGTATACCACAGTCTAAGTGGACAATTGAGAGATTAACCCCTATTGGAATATTCCAATCAAAAACTAATACACTTATTGACAATTTAGTTCGATATCTAGTATCTATTTCAACTCCAGCGTATGGACAACAAGTACCAAACGTTGCAAAAGCCCTACAATCTAATACCTAGTATCTATTTCAACTTCAGCGTATGGACAACAAGTACCAAACGTTGCAAAAGCCCTACAATCTGCCATAAATAAATTAACATTATTAAGCACCGCTTTTTACGACAAAGCCTTTATTTATGCCCGCCTTCCATCACATCCTTTTTCTTATTTTAATATAAACCAACTCGAGAAAAAACTAAAAGAGATCCCTAACAATCATAACCCCAATTTTGAAGAAAAACGTATTCTAATATCTCCTTTAAAACCCAAAACCATATTTGCAAATATTGAAACCATAGTCCTAGAAGTCCTAGCAATGAATGCTACCACTAGGGAAGGAATGTCTAATGGCGTATATGAATCGTTGACCATGTCAATGACTTCTCAAATAAACACCTTAAATTTAATCTTACATACTGTAATAAATGATATAGAAAATCGGAATGATTTAAAATTCCCACAGAATTTAATCAGCCCTAATAATATACGATCAGCGCTTGATACTTTTATTAACGTAGAAAAAAGTGTATTAACTACAGCAGAAACTATCAATATAATTCATACTAATCCTTTATCAATCGGTGTATTTCATGGTTGTCATACCAACTCTAGTTCTGTGCTGCCTGACACTTGTGTTTTCCATTCATTGATTGTGATCCCAATAATCACAGAATCCTCATTCTTTAATTTGTTCCAAATATATAACTTACCAATATCACAAGAAACTTATTTAGGAGAACCAAAATGGAAAAAGGTCTTTCTTCCGTTCTCGTATGTATTAGCCCATAATGATAAATATTTCGGATTAAACGAAAATCACCTACCTAACTGTATTCAATCGATAGATTTCACCTTTCTCGTATGTATTAGCCCATAATGATAAATATTTCGGATTAAACGAAAATCACTTACCTAACTGTATTCAATCGATAGATTTCTCATTGTGTCAAATATGTAAATTTAAAGATATTCCCACCCTCGTTTTAGATGCATGTACCATAGCCATTTTACAAAATAACAATAAAACTAAGATGGAAAATACCTGTAAACTGGAAAAGATAGACACCCCTCAAAGTGAATTCATTTGATTAGACCAAGACGAGTTTGCTTTCGTAAATCCAAATAAAGGAAGTATAAATCAATATTGTAATAATCAAGGAAATGGACCTACTCAAAATTCTTACAAATTACCTCATTCAGGAATTCTTAAATTTCACAATTCATGTAGATACACATTAGTCAATGGACCTTTAAACAATATAATTCCCATTGTTGAAGTATCAGGAGTGGAACTTAAGGCAATTACAGAAATAGTACAGGAAGAAATGCCTCGAAAAGTAATTCAAGATATCAGCGAAATTCAACTTCATTTCAGAGACTTTGGACATTTTTACCTGATTGGATTATCTTCTACTTCATTAATAATTCTTATCATTCTATTCTACTTTTGTTATGCAAAAATAAAAGTGATAATTAAAAGAAGACAAAGCAGAAGAGAACAAATGCAAAATAATGTAGAATCAATAGCATTGACTACGCCTCCAAGAAGATTTTACCCTTCTTTAAGATTTGTTTAAAAAATCAAAAATTATCCTCCATGCAACATTCGTGTGAAGCTTATTTCCGCTTACTACAAACATTGCACGGGAACAATTCCGTCCATATGCTAGTATACCCCCTCCTGACGTCGCCTCTCTTCTCCGCGTTCAGCTTGACAGATTCTCTTGGTACGCAACTCGGCTACAGCAACTTTCGTGTTACCCAATTCCCATACCAGGTAACCTGCCATACTTCAAGTGTTGGATGATCAAACTCCGTTATACAGACAAATGCATGTCCCAGCAATTCTATTAAACATGCTGGGCTATGGCTTGTCAGTACCACAGAATTCTTTCCAAATATTCGAATATACGCTCAAGTTGAATTTCAGCTAACGGAACGAACAGGGGATGTTTCAGTATTTCTTTTACATATACCGTGAACATCCACTGGTCCCTCCATTGAGCCCTTATACCAGACATGCCAGGGATTCAAACCCCAGCTCAGAAATTGGCACGCCGACGAGTGAAGATCTCCATACAGGGTATACCACGCATACATTGGACAAATAGGCAAAAGTTCGGAGAATAGTTTTAAGTTTTAACGTTTTTGAGCAATTTCCAACCTTTTCAATAGAAAACAGGAAGCAAGGACCCCCACTCGTGAAAAGAACGCCAAAACAAAACCGGAGGCCCGCGCAATAAATGATGCCGACACGGCACTGCCGAATTACGCGCGCCTGCGCAATAAAATGCACCCCTTACTCTGGCTGCCCGACAAAAGGCAGGAAAGCGTTTCAGGGCAAGCTTTTCCAAAAATCATCGTAGTGTCCAACATACGGACTCAAGAAAGCCTTTCTTTTATTTGTATTAACCAAAATTCAAAAAGTGAGAATTATACCAGGTCCGTGTATATATGTGTTTTGTGTATCATTGTGTACTATAAGATACAACCAGAGTGACTCAATTTATGTGTTGTATATTTCATATTGCGAAACAATTATATGTTTTTTTTTTTAAACAAAAAGAAGAAAAAAGCATCAGTCGTCTCTGCATATCATGATATATATATTTTCGATACTTTCAACAAACAGTAATACTCATCAGCGCCGAATAAAAACCCTTCATTATTCTGCGTTCACCGCATTTTCCTGATCCTCCAACGAATGCACCGCACTGTCGGTATCTTCGATATTAACTGTAGGCAAATCTATTTTTCTAGAATATTTAATAACTTTGCGAACGCCCGAAGCAAGATTTGCTTGATAATCCATATTTTCCACGCGACACTTAGTTGTTACTTTTACTTTACTTTTCCTAATCATACCCTCTCCACTTAAAATTGACGTTTGAGACGGATACCGCGGCAACACCCTTTCGTCCAGAAGAGGCAAATTATCTAAGTCAACATCTTCAAAACCATCTTGATTTGTGTCTTCTTTGGTTGATCCTTCTTCCTTTGTGATAATATTTGCCTGCTGATTGTCCACACCTCGAGCTCCTTCGAAAACGATCCCTTCCAATTCAATGCGCTCCGGACTCCTGGGACGAGTACGCAACTGAAAAAATGCAAATTATTTTTACATTTGAAAATTATTACTTTTTGTGTGACTTACTTGTGTGTACCGATGACGCACCACCATGTACGACCAATATACGACAGCTGTCGTACACCCGCCGAAAATCACTCCAAAGATCACCAACCCGACTACGATCCATGTTGACATTGAGGCAGAAAACGGTGTCGTCTTCCAAGACCTCTCACTTGACTTCATTTCTGTTGAGACGGTCACTGTCTGGCGCTTGACCTCAGGATACGTCATTTCCTCTACAGCAACCGACGTCACAACAGCTACGTTGGAAAACGAAGAACTTGCTGTTGTACTTATTGTTGGAAATGCTGTCGTCAATGGTGTGGTAGTCCCCGTCGAAGATTCTGATTTTGAAACACCGTCACCTTCTACACCGAAACATTCACCGCCTACCAATTCAATCTTGTTGCTGCTCGACGCTCCAACGCAGGAAACGTTGCCGTCAAGAATGACCATCTGTGCATATTATTTTTGAAGTGTTTACATATTTTTAATGTCGCGAATTTAATTCCTTACCAAAATTCCGTTAAACGAAGCACAATCCAAATTCAATTCCCCTCCATCTAATTTGACAATCCCATCATACGCATAAGCGTTACGAACACCCTCTTTGCAAAGGTCTTTGCAGGTCCATAGCCCGTTAATTAATTGACAATTGACTTCTTCACTTTGAGACTTTACCAGAGTATTAAAAACTATGCAGAATCCAATCACCAAAAATCGCAAAGCTAACATTTTGAGAAAAACGGGTTGGAGATGATGTCAATAACACTCAACGTTCACTGGGTCAAAGCAGAGAGACGAATGGGAATCAATACCTTACCTTTGTGCAGAGAATCGTCAAAAAACTTTGCTGATAACAGCAAACAAAGGCATCGCTATTTTTTGCACTTTTTCACACTTCGAGTTCGCACTTTGGCTTAGAAAAGCAGGCTTTTCTTTTTGTGCCGGGTGATTGTTATCAGTGTGACAANAGCAAGCAAAATCCCACTGACAGAAAACTGAAAGAAAGAAAATCAGTTGAAAAACTCTCTATATGTCAAACTTTTGTGAAATTTACCTGAAAAACCTCAAAAGGTATATCCAACGTCATGTGAGAAAAAGCAAAAACAGGTTTTTGAGATATGCAACTAGGATCAATGTGAGACACAAACGTATCACGCCCTTTTCCAATTCTGATATAAGCTGTCATGGATGACAAAATTATCAAAACTGCCATCTTCTTGGGATCATTAATTCTTTTAGCCCCTTTTAATTCAAAATCCAGAGTCCCATGTGTCCAATCCTGAACCAGAACCCCAGGAATAGGCAACTGAATTTGTCCAAGTGTTTTAATATGGTCAGGAGTGAGACCGAGTTGCTTAGCAACATTTTGTCAATACTTGATTGGATCCTTTGGGAAATACTGTTTGGTCCCCATCAATTTTTGTAAATCCTCTGAAAATATTCAGAAGAATACTTCCCTTTTTAAAATATCTTTTTAATAATTGAACAAGGGTCGTTCTGAATATCGTACCATCTGTAATGCATGAGTCCAACGTAGATACTTCTGTGGCAACAGTAAAAATTGTAGAAGACGTCTCTGTTGTTTTAGGCGGTAAAGACCCAGAACGCTGTCTTGGTAAAGGAAGTAACGGGACTGTAACTCTGGTCAACGAGTGGTTTGACGTCGTCTGGTTGGACGTCAATGGTTTGCTTTGCGTCCTTGTCAAAGATTCCGATGAAGAAGCATTTCATTGAACTGGGGCTTGCAATGTGGAATTTTGATTAGTTGAATTTCCCGGTAGAACTGGAACAACTTGAAGCCCCTGTCGAGCCGCATAACCTTTGAGCACTTGATCTCGCTTCCCAATACGCAAAGTCACGGTTTCATGACAATGCCCCACTCTTAGTGAGAGCATACCGTTCTCTAAAAAAGAGAAAAAATTTGTACATTGAAAAATAAGCTTTTCTGATAAAAATCAACCTCTTAAAGAAATGTACATACCATCATGCAAAATATGACATCCTCAATCCAACTCAAACCAAAAGGATTTATGTCCTCTTAGCTTCAATAGAAAGGTTCCAAGATCCGTAGCCAACCTTTCCTTCATTGCCAATGAATATTCCCGTTTGCTCGCTTGGGCTTCTTGATCAGCAAGTTGAAATAATTCTTGACTGAAAGCAGCTTGTTGTCATCTGTCAACAAGATCCAAACTTTGCTCCTCAATATTTGCAACTTCCTGCTCCAGTTCTTCCAAACGCGCTCTCTTCCCCGATGAGCTGTCCTTGCATTGCTTCAATTCAGCTGAAATCCCTTTCTTTGCCATCTGGGCAATGCTGTGGTTCTTTACTATATCAGCATAATCAAGAAGTTGACTCCATTCCGCCAAGTCCAATCCTCGAAGACCCTTTGCTCGCCTTTTTAGTTCTTCTGGTAATTGAACTAGCCCAGATTTGTCCTCTAGGACTTCCTCAACATCATTGAAAGGTTCTGAAATATATATATATATATATATATATATATATATATATATAGTCATACTATCAGCAAAAGTAAGTTTCTATGAATTTGTTGATTAAAATTTACCTGGCAACAATAATGATTCTTCTTCCATTTCGTCATCCTCGTGGACTGCCAAAGCCACGCCGGATCCAGAGGCGTTGCCTTTGTCAAGATCTATAAAATATTTCTCAACTCTTTAAGAAAAATTTAAATCAAAAAGTTTTTCAACTTGTTCATACCAATAACTAACAGATTGATGTCATTGATACTGCCTCTTCTTTTTTCAATGATTAGAATAACTGAAAATTTCAAAGTAATGTCGTTCCTTGAGGAAAATGACTCACAAAATCTTTAATTCGTCTGAAAATTAAATAAAAAACAAAAATCCTCGTTATAATAAAAACAGACTTTCTCAAAGAAGAAATATTCCTCTTTTTTGTCCTAAAGGACATCTGTAAAACTGTTAAAAATTCAAAAAAATCAAACAAAGTAAGAGTTCAAGGATCAGAAAAGGATACGGTACTCCCTTACGGAATCTGTGAGATCAGAAGAGAAGTCTGTCCTTTCATTTTCAAACATCTTGAAAAACTCTTTCTGTCCTGCAAAATGAGATTCTCTCTATACCTACTCAAATACATTGAGCTTTGAATGATATTTCTTTATCATCAGAGAAACTAGAAATTACAAAAAACAGGGAATCTTTCTTCTGAATCAAAAGCGGAGAATTAAAAAGCGGGAAATCATAAGCGGAGAATCAAATACAGAAAACTGATTTTTGAGAACATATGCTAAGAATCTAACACAGAGGATCAACTACAAAAAATTCAATAGTTTTATTGAAAATTTTTTGGAGCTGTCATCATGCCCTTAATATACAACCCTAATTTCATGAAAGCCCCTGGTGGCCCACAAGGACCAAGCGCACCTGCTCATTAATGCAGGACGGCGTAATCTTGTGCAACTCTGTTTCTTATGTACGCATATCTGATCGGGACTCAGACAGGCTGAATACATTAGTCCAAACTGGTTGTCCATCCCCTTTCCCCACTCTTATTTGATGATTCCCGACATTGCCTCCCAAGTTGATAAAAGCTCTTTCTCTTCCTTATATTTCTTCAGTGGTTGATACCCTCTTGAGGAGAAGAGTACATTATAGGATATGTATTGATGTAAATACAAGATTAACTAAATAAGAAGAGATATACATTTATTTCCACTTAGCAACTGTGTGTTGCTGGTTCGAGGCGCGCCCGACTTAAAGGAGCAAATTATAAAAAGTCAAGCAGAATTTGGCGATCTTCTTAAAAGTTGGTAAATCGAAGTATCATATCGATTTACTGTAAAACCCATTTTGTAAGACAACAGAGCGCTCCTAGTTTTCAAAATTGGTTAAAATTCTTGAAGATCAAGAAAACATCTTTCAAACTTGGAAAACTTTCACTGCACAACTGAGAAGATTCAACACAGACAACACCAAAGACGACAAAATGTGCACATCAACCAGAAAGTCTTTTAACTCATTTTTCTATTTATTTTTGAGTGTTTTCTTCCTATATAATGAAGGGCCTGGCCAGCCCAAAGAAAACTTTATTTCTGCATTCTTCTATCTTTTCCTAATTCCGAACAAAAGGAAAAATGTTTCTATCCATATGTCAACACAGGAATGGGAAGCTAGAATTGTGACACCGAAAATTGAACTGAATTGAAAGAAGTTTGGAACTGCTGGTTTTTATACTCAACAGACCCCCTCAAGAATTATCCACAGGAACAAGAGTCAAGCAATATCTGGTTTTTGTCAAAACAGCTGAACCGGGGGGAGAGTTACCGGGGAAGGGGAAAACAATTTTTTCACTCTTCTGTAGTTCTCAGAAACTGGTTGTAAAAATGGAAAGAAACAGCGTCGCGTTTTTCAATTTGCAAGAACCAATTTGTCGAGATTTACAAGTGCACATATGTTCACGTTTGCTTGAAACTGACTCACTTTGTTCAAAGTCCTCCTCTTGAATCAGTGCACTTTCACTCATTTTGACGCACTTTTGTTTTTTCTAAACCTTAATTCCTTAAAATCAAAAACAAAAGGGGGGTTTTGTCAAAAATATAGTTGAGGGGTGTTTAAAAATACAAGATTTACTGGAATTGGCAGAAGGCCAATAATCCAGAAGGAATCTTGTGGGACAAGGAATGACCTTGAGTTCCCAGGATCTTCCTCCCAAAACTTCCTCTAAATTTTTCACGCTAAAAAGACCTTGTGATCCAAGGATATCCCTTGTTAAATCTGAAGAATTGTTTGCCGGAAAAACAGTATATAAGCAATGAGATTTTCTACCCAATACACAGTCCAGTTCAGACCTCGCAATTGTCCAACGAATCTTTGCATTTTTTGCGGAAACCCTTTGACCGATCCAATATTCATACTTGTTGAAATCTAACTGTGTTTGTGTCTACCTGAAAATATACCATTTCATACTAGGATGCTGGTCCTGGCCGCAGCCCGGCTGATTATCTCGTTTTATTCATAACTTCTGTGCTTAATCTTTAATCTATCTGATTTTGAATTGATTCGCCTCTTCTTCAATTGGAAGGAAAAGCATTTCTTTCCTTGTCTGAAAGTAGTTTAAATTTCTCTTTCTGACACCAGTTACTGGTCAAGATGTTTTTCCTGGAAATAATATGAAGAAAAGATGCAAATGGGAGGTTGTAAAATTGGCCTTCATATTACTGATTGAGCATCAAGGTATGTTGAAATGCATTACAGTTGATCCTGGATAACTCCAACCTCCCTCAGTCAAAGTGTTTTCAGGCCCCCCTCTGAATTCCCTTGGAAAGAATCCATCAAAAACCTCTCAAACTGAAAGGCTTTTCCACTCAAACCTGGGTAAATGGGATTTTCACAGGCTATACTTTCCTTGGCAGAGGGAAGTGAAAAGCAATGAAAATGCATTTGATGTTTTTTTAAAGGGAGAGAAAAACTCAATCAGGCAAATGAACCCTGCATCCATGTTCTGCATTCTGTGAATGCGAACGCATGAAACGGCGGCAAACCCTTGGTTCATGGGTAAATTCCTCAAGAGGGAAGATCACCTAAGTTAGGATTATTCTGGGGTTCTTTGGAACAAGTGATGAAATTCGCAATGCCGAACATGAAGAACCGCGTTTGGTTGAAACAATATCCATGTTTGTTTTTTGCCTCTTCACATTCTTGAAAACGTGTCAGAGGTGGTTGAGGGCAATGGACACGTCATCAGGCGGTGCGAAAGCGAATTGCCTATGAGCAAATGCGAGGGAGCGTGTTACTCACAGTCGCAGCCGAGTTTGTGATATCCATCCTTGTATAAGAAGGTGAGTGTACATTATATTGAGGTTCGCTTTCTTCCACAAACCTATTCGTATTACATTTGAACATCCACAACTCAACTTCTCTATAGAACTTTTTCTTCAAGTCCCTGTCGGAATTGCCTATCAGGAAAGAATAACTGGATGTGTCTGGAAACGAAGTGAACTGGGACAGATTTGGTAAATCAAACCTTGCCTCCAATCTCTGGATCCTGTGAATACATTCAAGTACTAATTTAAAGTCTATCATATTCATTGCACTTGCCTGCTTGGTCTGAGTTCAATTCAAGGTTCAGGCTTTTTTTTTTTCTTAGCATTAGGAAGGAGAGGGACCTGACACAGAACATGTGATTGAGCTATCACAATGCAATGACAGGCAAGATTTAGTGATGAAATCTGTCTTCAGTGATAAACATTCAAAATGGATTTTTTCTAATTTGAAAGAAGTTTAAAAAATGCCTTAAAAATATGAAAATAGGCTTTTATGCGAATAAAAATGGCGGAAATGACCTTATTGTTCCAAAAATGTGTTGGGATAGTGGTCTAATAAAAGTGTGGGGTCAAATTTTTATTTAGTGTAGACGATGAGACGGTATTCACTAAGGCCCCTTCCTCCAACCTGGGTAAATGGGATTTTCACAGGCTATACTTTCCTTGGCAGAGGGAAGTGAAAAGCAATGAAAATGCATTTGATGTTTTTTTAAAGGGAGAGAAAAACTCAATCAGGCAAATGAACCCTGCATCCATGTTCTGCATTCTGTGAATGCAAACACATGAAACGGCGAACCGCTTGGTTCATGAATAAATTCCTCAAGAGGGAAGATTACCTAAGTTAGGATTATTCTGGGGTTCTTTGGGACAAGTGATGAAATTCGCAGTTCGGAACATGAAGAACCGTGTTTGGTTGAAACAATATCCATGTTTTTTTTGCCTCTTCACATTCTTGAAAATGTGTCAGAGGTGGTTGAGGACAATGGACAAGTCATCAGGCGGTGCGAAAGGGAATTGCCCATCAGTAAATGCCAGGGAGCGTGTTACTCACAGTCGCAGCCGAGTTTGTGATATCCATCCTTGTATAAGAAGGTGAGTGTACATTATATTGAGGTTCTCTTTCTTCCACAAACCTATTCGTATTACATTTGAACATCCACAACTCAACTTCACTGTAGAACTTTTTCTTCAAGTCCCTGTCGGAATTCCCTATGAGGAAAGAATAACTTGATGTGTCTGGAAACGAAGTGAAGTGAGACAGATTTGGTAAATCAAACCTTGCCTCCCATCTCTGGAGTCTGGATCCTGTGAATACATTTAAGTACTAATTTAAAGTCTATCATATTTATTGCACTTGCCTGCGTGGTCTGAGTTCAATTCAAGGTTCAGGATTTTTTTTCTTGGCATTAGGAATGAGAGGGACCTGACACAGAACATGTGATTGAGCTATCACAACGCAATGACAGGCAAGATTTAGTGATGAAATCTGTTTTCAGTGATAAACATTCAAAATGGATTTTTTCTCATTTGAAAGAGTTTTAAAAAATGCCTTAAAAATATGAAAATAGGCTTTTATGCGATTAAAAATGGCGGAAATGACCTTATTGTTCCAAAAATGTGTTGGGATAGTGGTCTAATAAAAGTGTGGGGTCAAATTTTTATTTAGTGTAGACGATGAGACGGTATTCACTAAGGCCCCTTCCTCCAAAAATGCCCTAGAATGGGCACGCGCAAAGATCCGCTGGCTCAGAATCCACTGGCAAGCTGCGCCAGTTTTTCCTTGGATGGACATTCCCCCAAACAAATCCTCCATGTACTTTATTTTCCTCTGTTTATTTGCTGTTAAGTAAATAGGTTAGGTTAGGTTAGTTTAAAAATATTTTAACTAACATGACCTGACCTAACCACCCCCAAAGTCTAGAATTTTAAAGAACAATTCAATCACAGTGAATAAACAGAGGAAAATAAAATACTGCGTTATTTTACTACAAAGGTTTTGTTTGGGGGAATGTCCATCCAAGGAAAGACCGGCGCGGCGTGCCAGCCGATCTTTGCGGGTGCCCCATTGAAAAGTGGTCTAAAAAATGTGTGGGGAATCCGTGAATCGTGTGGAATACCTTCTCATCCTCTATATTATATAAAAATGTGGCCGCACACTTTTATTAGACCAATACATGATCCCTCAACTTATTTGGGAAAAGGGGCCTTACTGAATATACCCTCTCATTGGCAGGAGGTTCCAGTTTTCCATGATGTTCAACTGATGTAGAGTGGAACCCCAAGATTCGGATGTAATTGGTGCTTGGACCTTTTCCATATGTGGGATTGTCTGCATTTTGAACCTAATTTTCTCAAGGGCTTCCATGCAAATGTCATCAATAGGTTCTCCAGTTGATCAAAAGTTAGGAGTAAGTCTTCCAGAAATATAAATAAAAATTGTTTTGTACAACTCCAAGTTATAGAAAATTAGAGTGCTGAAGGAAACCTCACGAAGTCTGATATTTTGGCATAAAGATGACCCGACCGAGAAAAGAGCAAGAATAAGTCTTGCTATGATGTGCACAATGATAGAAAACAACTAAACTGATGCAGGAAGAACAAAATCAGATGGGTTTTAATGATGAATGAGAGTAAATTTATCTTGGAATATATTCGAATTTTTGTAAAAATAAATTGCTCAATTTACAGAGACATCAAAAGGAAAAATTAAACATTTTGATTTTTAAGGAAAGTGCCAGAAAAGTGTCCCTATTTTGAGACAATGTCCACATGTCAGGCCAGATTTTTTGGGTTAAAGTGTCCCTAAGTTGAAACGTCCATATGTCGGGGTGTCCGCATTTCAGGGTCTAACTGTGATACCGAAACTCCTGAAGCAGGCAATACCATCAGGTTCCATGATGATATGTTCAGCCTCCGCTTCCTGATGTGGCATTCTGATGCAAATATCCGAAGGAACATTCAATTCAAATCCTGATTGAATTTTTGCAGATGTACCTGTGTTGCAAAGAAGAGCAGCTTCGGGACAGAAGAGTTACCTTGAACCCATGCTTCAACCCCGAAGGCGAATGGATCATCGGCACCGACGGGTACCTTGAAGCAGAAATCCATGAGTCCGTGGGATGTGCGTGTCGCTTCTGTCAGACCATGGCGTAACCCATCCTTATTTCGCTTCGAACTGCTTCAGGACTTGAATCCCCACCACCTTCGCATCGCATCCAGGGACACCCGAAACACTCACCTTCCTGACTGACGACGGAAGGAAAAGAGAACACCAAAGCTGGATTATTTTCATCTCTATGGGTATAGAGCCTCCAAAGATTGAGGAACTTCTTACTGTGTATGCTGTGTGCATGATCGAGAATCCTTCCTTCGCGTGAATGTTGTTTCGTCGGGCCTTTGAACACACTGCAATGGAATTGTAAGCTCACTTGAATCGTTGAATTACAGGAAAGCTACGAAAAATACAAACAGATAAGGAAGATCTATGATATACTGCCAAATGCGTTTTCAATTTGATGGAAGATTGCTAAATACCACTCCCTTACAGGAGGAGGACTCAGTTTTATATCTCGCAGCATTCATCTTTCCTGGGAAAATTTACCATCGCGCAACCAGGGAAGTCGTCAGTTGAAGAATTGGAACAGAATTTCATCACATTTTAAGAGATTTAAAAAAGCCAGTCAATGAAATCAACAAAATACAAAACACACAAAATGAGAACTATCATCAAAAAATGAATATTTTTGAAAATCATACTACAGCAAAATCTCATAACAAGAAATATTATTACAACACAATTTTCAGTATAACAAAATTTTTTCCAAGTCCCAGCAGAAATCCTTCTGGGTACATGTTATAAAAATCTTGTTCAAACAAATGAGCAATTCCAATTGCATAATAAATAGTGTTTGAGGAACATGTGATTTCTTGATAAAAAATCCCCAATGAAGGAGTGTCTCACATTTATCATTCAAAAGGTGATTCATTGGTTCTTTGGACGTGAGGTGGAATCAAGACTAACAATTCTTTGAATTCAGTGCAACATTCTATCTTCTAAAATTGTTATTGGGTTTGTGAAGATGGTGGGGGGGGGGGTGTTTAAAAAAAGAAATAAACCTGGAAAAAACTCATGATGTAAAGTGTTCTGTGTATTTGAGAAACGCTCCTGATGCCTCAAGTTTGTAAGCTTTTTTGATGCATCCACCCTTGAATATCTGCAGGAATTGCTCAGAAAAACTGAAAGGCAAAATAAGTGCTAGGGTTCACCTATTACTCATCATACAACATTGGTTTTTATTAATATTTTAAATTATTTTTGAAGATCACAGATTTTCAGTACTGAAAACCCCATGAAAACGCCACAGAAGGAAGATATTGAATGCATTATGGTCTACCCTATAGAAAAATCTTCCAGTCAATATTTTTGAAAATCTTGCCACAATAACAAGTTATTTCTTACAACAAACTTTTCTAAAGTCCCCAAAAGTTTTTCTGCATTGAGATTTTATTGCATTATATTGATCATTCTTGTTATGGTATTGCAAAAGGCATTACAGTAAGGTACAAGTATTATCAATGGATGAAATTATGAGAATGATAACTGAAAATGTGAGGTGGAATTTTCTGCTGAAACATGCTGTGAACTGCATATCATGGTTTTCTTCCATTTCTGCTCCCTTTTCCATTATTATCTCAGTGACAGTGATCCTCACAAACCGCGATGCAAATGTTCCAGCTTTCCTTTTTTCAAACAAACCTGAGAATACATCCAGCATCACCTGCATACACACATTACAAAATGCCTCCAGAAAGAAGAAAATTCTTCCAGCGGTTTCTGATGAGCCCCAGAAGGTGAAGAGAAGATCTTTTTCTTGCTGTACAAGGAAACAAATTCCCTCAAGGCAAGACCAGAAACACACATTACAGAGGAGTTCATTCTCATCAGAATCCACTTCTCATTCCTTCAGGCGTTCCAGTAGCACAGTTACAGTACTAGATAATTCATGAACATTTCCCTGGGGCTCTGTTGTGGTGTAAGTGAGTTCCATCAGTATTATGATGTGAATCTCATCCTTGGAAAATACTATGCATGAACTTCAACTGCCATGTTGAACTGCCCAGTCCGGAGAAAAATACGGTAAGCAAAGCTCAACCTGACTTTTGCATCAAGAAAAAGGGAAAATTTGACATTACCGTAAAATCTTCGTACAGTACATCAAACGCTATTCGGGTCTTCAGAAAACGCTTGTTGTTTTTTACAACTTCTTATAACCAGATTTTCAAAATTAATGATTTGAAAACCGTTTCCCATCAGGCCTGCGTGTAATCACTGAAATCTTGCTTTTCCGGCATTCTCACATTATTTTATTACAGTTTTCAGCTCATGACTCTAGGACAGTGTGTAAACTGAGCTTCAAAAAAATATGTTATAATTTATTAGTCAGCTGGGTAGGCAGAAAAATGTGAGAGTAAAGAGCTGCACAGTTTTTTCGGTTTGTTCACAGAAAGTGGATGACAATGGGTTTTCTGAAGGAAGCTATAAGACCATTTGGAACTTGGAACTTGCCACCACCCCCTTGTAGAGCAAGGAAAAAGGGAATAATGAACTACCCAGCATAGGCTCTCATTCCCTGTCCTTCCTGCAGGGGCTTCTGAAGCACTGGAACAGTTCCGCTCAAGGGTCTACTTCGTCGGCTGTGATTCTTCCCCGTTACCTGCACCTACAGTGGAGAACTCAACTTCGTTTTAAGTTTTGCTAGATTTACAGAGGTACGATTTAAATCTGCGTGTTTAAACACACACCTTCGTGTTTAAAGGAAAAATGATTACATAAGGGCATATATTAAACATGCCAAACATTATGTTCATTCAATGTTCCCTGAGCGCTCAGGGAGGTTTTCAGATTTGTAACATGTGTTGAAAAATACACTTGTCCTGTCCAATGAGGAATTACAGTATATGTATTTTAGTATAGTTCAAGTGTGTCCTAGCACCATTATTCCCTGCTGTTCAATGCAACATGAAGAAAGTAAGAAGTTAACTTGGAAAATAATACACTTGTCCTGTCCAATGAGGAATTACAGTATATGTATTTTAGTATAGTTCAGGTGTGTCCTAGCACCATTAATCCCTGCTGTTCAATGCAACATGAAGAAAGTAAGAAGTTAACTTGGAAAATGTTAAATGCACATGCTGCTTGCTTCAAAGTAGATCAGTAATCCACAAAAGGTATAGGGATCTTCATGGAAAAATAAATCCTGTATGTGCATATGAAGGTGAAATTCACATGAAAAGTTTGTTTTAGGAGTGAAACCACTCATTTTTGCCATTTGCATAGAATTCAAATGAAAGGTTTTTTGGTGAAATATCAATGTCATAACAGATTCTCTGCAAAAGAATGCCACTTTGGAAAATGTCGGACATTAGAGTATGAACTCAGTGCACTGCAATGAAAATCCTGAAATAAAAACCTGTTATTTGTCCATATTTAATCATTAGCTTATTTTGAAACCAACATTATCCCATGCACTTCATGTCACCTTGAGTTAAAGCACAGTACAGCATACCTTTTATAAATTAGCCATAATATACTCCCATGTCTACATTGTAACTGTTCAAAATCAATCCCTTGTTTTCAACCATGCCTTCAAAATTATATCCATCAAGAAGAGGATGTACAATGGTTCAAACTGTACATTATTTTATTTATTTGGATTGGGGCATTTTTTAAATCACTAAAAACTTGTCTTTTTTAAGTGCCAGAATTCAAGACCCAATCAATTTCACAAACTCCGAAGCAAAATTTAAAAGTAAGAAACCTCTGTACCGTATACTGTGTGCAGAAGTTAAACTTGCCCTCAAATAATACGAACACCATAAAGTTTTAGGGGAATGTTTTCTAAAGAATCAACCTGAGTATGAGACCCACACTCCAGTTTCCTTTGATGCTCTATTGAAAATTGAATTGCATTCCAGGAAATGCAAAGCAAAATTTCGAAATTACTCATGAAATTGTGATTCAATTGTCGTTTCATTTCAAACTTACATATGCTAGTTTATAATACACTTGTCCTGTCCAATGAGGAATTACAGTATATGTATTTTAGTATAGTTCAAGTGTGTCCTAGCACCATTATTCCCTGCTGTTCAATGCAACATGAAGAAAGTAAGAAGTTAACTTGGAAAATTTTAAATGCACATGCTGCTTGCTTCAAAGTAGATCAGTAATCCACAAAAGGTATAGGGATCTTGATGGAAAAAAAAATCCTGTATGTGCATATGAAGGTGAAATTCACATGAAAAGTTTGTTTTAGGAGTGAACCACTCATTTTTGCCATTTGCATAGAATTCAAATGAAAGGTTTTTTGGTGAAATATCAATGTCATAACAGATTCTCTGCAAAAGAATGCCACTTTGGAAAATGTCGGACATTAGAGTATGGACTCAGTGCACTGCAATGAAAATCCTGAAATAAAAACCTGTTATTTGTCCATATTTAATCATTAGCTTATTTCGAAACCAACATTATCCCATGCACTTCATGTCACCTTGAGTTAAAGCACAGTACAGCATACCTTTTATAAATTAGCCATAATATACTACCATGTCTACATTGTAACTGTTCAGAATCAATCCTTTGTTTTCAACCATGCCTTCAAAATTATATCCATCAAGAAGAGGATGTACAATGGTCCAAACTGTACATTATTTTATTTATTTGGATTGGGGCATTTTTTATATCAATAAAACTTGTCTTTTTTAAGTGCCAGAATTCAAGACCCAATCAATTTCACAAACTCCGAAGCAAAATTTAAAAGTAAGAAACCTCTGTACCATATACTGTGTGCTGAAGTTAAACTTGCCCTCAAATAATACGAACACCATAAAGTTTTAGGGGAATGTTTTCTAAAGAATCAACCTGAGTATGAGACCCACACTTCAGTTTCCTTTGATGCTCTATTGAAAATTGAATTGCATTCCAGGAAATGCAAAGCAAAATTTCGAAATTACTCATGAAATTGCAATTCAATTGTCGTTTCATTTCAAACTTACATATGCTAGTTTATACAGTTTCCTTTGATGCTCTATTGAAAATTGAATTGCATTCCAGGAAATGCAAAGCAAAATTTCGAAATTACTCATGAAATTGCGATTCAATTGTCGTTTCATTTCAAACTTACATATGCTAGTTTATTTCAAGCCTAATTATAAATGTTAACTAATACAGCACTAATTTTTTAAATGTCAACCACCAAATGTATTGAAATTATTATACTCACCAAATATGTAGAAAAGTAAAAGAAAAAGAAATTCTCAAAAATGATGCGCACTCCATCTGGTGGGCTTATGTTTCGGGTGAAAAGGTGGGATGTGAATGCCTTATTTCTTAAACATGAAACGTGTGTTCGAACTTGAAGCTAACGGGGCGGCCCTGTAACAGACCGACGCCAGATGCCAACGTTTTCACCCTCATGCCACATCTGCAGGCAGTTGACGCATCACTTATGGAGGCGACTCAGAACACATCCACCCGGCGCCGGGGACTCCTAATTGCGCTCAGTAAACATCCTCAACGACTTCCAGAGCAATGAGACTCTTTATAGTGCCTGTTACACTCCTCCTCCGTTGTTTGTGTTGGATCTTCCAAGAAGTGTTCGGAAATTTTCGGGAATCAGTGCCGAAGTTTGAAACGTTGGTGAGGGTGAAACGGGAAAACTCGAAGAAGCTCCATGATGAAGTCAGCTTGGCCGGCATCCGGGCTTATCTGGACTTCTACCAAGAAAAGTACAGAGAATTGCTCCAGTTCAAAAACTTGGCGGATTGGACGTATCACACCAACATAACCCTGGAAAATTCTGTTCAAAGGGTGAGTAACGTGGAGAAGGGGTACTTTGACCACAGAATATAATTGTCATTGAAGTAAGGGGTTTGCGTGTGGATTCCTGTTTTCTTAACTTGAGATTAAACCAGCGCATGGAACTGAAAGCTCAAAGGGTGAGTAACGTGGAGAAGGGGTACTTTGACCACAGAATATAATTGTCATTGAAGTAAGGGGTTTGCGTGTGGATTCCTGTTTTCTTAACTTGAGATTAAACCAGCGCATGGAACTGAACTAGCTTATTTAAAAGGAATTCACAGGATTCAGCATTAATTAATGAACCTCAATTATTTATTTGGAATACCTTCAAGCAACGATTGAAATATTGTTATGCATTCTTGGAAATGATTAATTCTGATTGGGAAATGGATCTTTGCAGAAGGAAACAAATCCATTCCAGGTTGAGTTCATTTTTGTGAAAGTTCCTCCATGTAAAACATAAATCTCCAAGTTTCCAAGACAATTCCTCAACTTTTTTGTGCAGTTTGTAGTGACATTGTAGTGGAAAGTATATTTTCCAGAAATGAATTTTCAAAATAAGTTAATTTTTGCCTACTTTTTTGGCTACACTGCTTGTATACCTTGTCTGCACTCCATGAAAAGTTGATATCAATTCACAAGTACTCTATTTATTGTTCACGTGAATAACTAATGCCCTAATATGTTCCAAGGCAGTATTTGGCTCTTTGTGGTAATATTCTCTATGTAACTTCTTTCATACAGTACGAGAACGTTATAAGCTGGAGTCAATGCGTGACCAATTCTCATATGAGACATACTAAATCCTTACCTTAAAGTGAATCTCCATGTCTATTGAGAAATTCAAGTCTGGAGTTTTTTTTTTTTATGGTGGAATCTATAAACAGTAACAGTACCGCCTGAATTAAAAATTATTTGAACTTCAAGCTGATGATCCGTGTTCGTTGATTCCAAAAAAAAAGGGAAGATGTGGGCGCAGGAATGGCAACACGTTTATCCTATTGTTTCTGAATTCGGCGAAGCAGTTGGATGCAACATCACAGAGAGTTTGATCAACGTGAGTGAAATTGAAATTATATCATTTTTGAAACGAAAATGTGGGCGCAGGAATGGCAACACGTTTATCCCATTGTTTCTGAATTCGGCGAAGCAGTTGGATACAACATCACAGAGAGTTTGATCAACGTGAGTGAAATTGAAATTATATCATTTTTGAAACGAAACTTGATTCAGTTCATCAAAACCTAATTTCCAATTGAGTCAATTTTTACTAGATGGTTGACGCACAATTATTTTAGATTTTCAGTAGTTTGTCTGTGCTTGCCTTACTTTGCTCTTACTTGGCAAGGAATCTTGTAATTTCATTTGTTGAAGTAATTATATTTGTGAAGGGAAACCTATTTTTGTGATACTGTACTGTACAGTGGGCCCCCGACTTACGACGGGCCCATGTTACGTCCGTTTCAAGTTATGACGCTTTTTTTTTTATTTAAAAAACCCCCTACTCATGTCAGGATGTCATGATACCACAGCTTCTGAGGTTCTTCAGCTCCCTCCCACCAACCGTTTTTTTTTGGTGCCATGCAGGCACCAACAGTTTTCCTGGGAGGAAGTGAGTTTTTTTGTGCCAAGGTTCATTCCTAGCAAGATTAAACAGTTAACAGTGTGAGATGGTGCCATGCACAGGAAATAAATCGTCCATAAGTTCGGAAATTGCTGTGTTTGGAGCATTTTTTTAATTTTGTGTGTGCTGTACTGTTCATTTCATTATTGCTGAATAATTGTTTTTAGGAGGGATTTTGAATTTTGTGTGTTCTGTACTGCCCTGTGCATTTCATTATAGCTGAATAATTTTGTTTAGGAGGAATTTAATAATTTGCCAGAAATCCAGATTATCCATTCTTACAATTTTAAAACTCAGAAGATGAGAAAAAAAGATGCAGAAAGTGCTCAAAATTGCAAAAATAATTCTCCTCCTACTTTGTTTCACTACCCTACCCCTATCACTTTTGTTTTATACAGTCTTTCAAACATTTCTTGTGTCTATTAATGCAATTTCTGACAGAAAGTATAAATATAAAGGTAATTTGAGTTTAATATTTTTTTTCTGGAACAAATTAATTTTTTTATAATGTACCCTTAAAGGAAATAGGGTTTCAACTTATGACAGCCCCATGTTATGATGTCCATCCTGGAACGGATTCATGACGTAAGATGGGGGCCCACTGTACTAAATTTAGATCAAGATGTTACAATGATCAATTTTACATTTCATGAAAAAGATATTCACACAAACCTGATTGACATGGAGGTGATTAAAAAGCCAGTAAAACACATTGAAATGCATAAGAACA
Organism: Notodromas monacha; assembly: GCA_905338405.1. Lineage (NCBI taxonomy): Eukaryota > Metazoa > Arthropoda > Ostracoda > Podocopida > Cyprididae > Notodromas > Notodromas monacha. The sequence continues at coordinate 21,554 of CAJPEX010002354.1, forward strand.
TGAAACTGACCCAAAGTACAGATTACATTAGTCAATTTTTTCCTTTTTCTTATTAATCAAAAATTTTACAGTGCCAAATCACCACTGAGCAGTGACCGTTTTGTGCAGTATTTTGGTCCCATCAAGCAACCTGAAAATGTATCATTTTAGTGGTTTGGATTTTGTTCAAGTTGAAGTCCCAATAATGGGTCGCTGATCCTTTCAGCCCTATTGGTCCTATCAAGTGGGCTGTGGATATGCCGGGAAAATTGGTCAAATCTGAAGGATTTTAAAGGATGGTTGTTTTTCTTTCTCTGATAATTCTTCTTGTCTCCAGGGGAATTATTCTGTGAGGCAGATGTTTCAGTAAGCTGATAACTTCCTGGTGAGTTTGGGACTAGTTGGACTGCAAGAAGGATCACCAAACTTTTATGAAAATTCCATGTTGGAGAAGCCAGGGGATGGGCGAGAAGTTCTTTGCCATGCTTTCGCTTTTGACATGATGGCAACAAATAAGTTACCAGGGGATTTCAGGTACCCTTCAACCAAATATATTTCAGAAAAGACGGTTAATCATTTTGTGGATACCATTTGCAGAATCAAGCAGTGCACATCAGTGAACTTTGACGATTTTATCACAATTCACCATGAAATGGGACATGTTCAGTATTACATGCAGTATGTGAAACAATCACCTCTGTTTAGGGATGGTGCAAATCCAGGTACATTATTTTTTACTGTCTGCATATTTATGAAAATTCTTTATGAACTCTATAATGATCTGGCTCCAATTGTGTCCAATCAAGGTTTCCATGAAGCAATTGGAGATGCCATTGCTTTGTCTGTCATCACACCTAGGCATCTGAAAGCAGTTGGTTTGATGGATGCAAGGCATGTGATCAACAAAAAATCTCAACTTGCCTTCTTGCTGAAAACAGCTTTGGAAAGATATGCATTCCTGCCCTTCAGCTATGTGATTGACCTGTACAGGTGGAGAGTTTTCCAAGGGATCATCACAAAGGAGAACTTGAATACAGCTTGGTGGAAGCTGGTGTGAGTTTGTAATTATTGGAAAGATTTGCATTCCTGCCCTTCAGCTATGTGATTGACCTGTACAGGTGGAGAGTTTTCCAAGGGATCATCACAAAGGAGAACTTGAATACAGCTTGGTGGAAGCTGGTGTGAGTTTGTAATTCATCCATTTGTGTTGAAATTCTTGAAAGAAGATGGATAGCTCCTAAGACAGCTTTCTCTTAGTGGGACTCTGCTCAAGAATATGTCTGTTATAGAAAATGTGTGAAAATCAGAATTCCTCTTCGAAAAAAAGCACTTACAGAAGAAGACTATTTTATGATACAATTTTTTGAAAAAGATTAATTTCAGAGAGTTTTGAGCTAAAATTTTTAATATGCCAATCAAAGCTAAAATTCTAATGGAGATATAATGGATCAAATTTGTGCTGCCATTTCTATTGCCCCACAAGTTTGTACACTTCAAAAAATCCAGAGCTTGAAATTTCCAGCATTATCCATTTCAATTAAATTCACACAATTTCATAGCTTCAGATTCATGAGATCCTTTCAGTTTTTTTAGGTTTATTCTTGGTTTTTGTGTGCCTGGAGTGGACTACATATTTTTTAAATGAGAAAATGATTAAAATTCACGTTTTGGATTGAATAAATCCTTTGAACAAATGCCTTTGAGATATCAGATACTGAAAAAGACTCAGAAAATCTCAGGTTCATCAGAATGTGGGTTAATTTGGATAAAATGTTAGGGTCTTGATCTAGAATATTGTTAAGAGAGCATCTACCCCTATCAGATGAGTTGCCTGCAATGACTACTTGCAAGGGAGTACTAGAGCTTGGAGGACGTTCAACCCCGTGATGGGGCAGTTTGGTGTGAGGGGGACCTCTTTCAATGATTTCATCCAGTGAAGTAGGGGTAATCACCCCAGATTCTTCCCATTCTCAAATATATTTGTGGTACTCATCTGCAAGAATTCCTCCCTTTTCTAAAATTCTGATAACGGAACCAATTCTTTGTTCTCCCATTATAGTATTGGGACACCATTTATCGTAAAAGGTATTGGTTTTTGGAAGAGGAGCGACAACTCTTCCATTGGGAGCTCTACTAAGTTTTATACTCTTGCAATTCTTCCTCATCTGTTTTCTTTTCCTCTTTGTTTTCGCCCAATATGTTAACCCTGTCGAAATGTAGAGACTTAGTAATCTCATTGTTCAGTTCATAGTCTAGTTCATTGTTTTCATTAACTCTAACAGAGAAATTCAACTGTTTTCTTTGAGGGAGAATCAAGCTCTTATCTCCTGTAAAGATTCCTATAGGAATCAAACCAACTTTTGATGTCATCAGTTGAAACTTGTTAGTGGTCAATAAGGGTTTACTTCCTTTGTTAAAAATAGGTATTAAATCTCTACCTCCAATAACCATATCAAAAGGTACCTTGGTGGAATTTACAATTCAAGGATCTCCTAATAAATTTTTGAATTCGTTCATCCAAGGTAGTTTCTGGGGATTGTTCCCCTCCCAAGGTTTTGTTGATGGGATTACAAGAGCCTCAATCTTAATTTTTTCTGTAGGATAATTTTCACTCATTAAATCAAGTATGACGTATGATCTTGTAGTTAGAGCCTGATTTTTCTTGTTGACTCCTGAAATTTTAAATTCAATTTTGTGTTTTTTAATGGATAGGCTGAGTCTTTGTGCAGCCTCTTCAGTAATTAAGGAAGTTTGGGCCCCAGAATCTAGTACTCCATAGGGAGCTTCTTGAGAGTTGATATCAAACAAGTTAACAGTCTCCAGAAAGGAACTTGGAAATGAACCTTCTTTCAGGAGATTTACCTGAATGCTCCGTTGTTCTAGTCATGCAGTATTTTCAGTTTTAGAGGTAACTGGAGGCTGTGGAGCCTGAGGTTGTTGTTGAGGAGATTGATTTGATTTGATTTTATTTTCTAATTTTTTAAACATTTCTAAGATTTCAGGACTGATTTGAGAAGATACTGATTCTTTCACTGGTTCTACAAAATTTTGTTGACCTTGAGGTCTTGGAGAATTTTTTCTACAAACAGCAGTGTGGTGAGGTTTCCCGCAGGTATAGCACTTATATTTGCTTCTACAGGTTTTGGTTCCTTGCCCAGTTTGAAGACAGTTCCAGCAAAGGGAATGAGTTGTAACTGCCTTTTCTCTTTCACTTAAAGTTTTATTACATTGTGTTGAAGGATGAGGACTGGTGCAGAATGGACAACCCGTTCTTTGCTGAAAGTTCTGAAACTGTGGTCTCTGTTGATAGTTCTGATCGAGAATACCTCAATTTTGATTTTGATATCCTCCATTATTTTGATTTCGGTATCCTCCATTGTTTTGGTTTTGAAACCCCCATTGTTGTGATTCTGGAATCCTCCATTATTTTGGTTTTGAAATCCATTTTAATTTACAGCAGTTTCAGAGGAATTTTCTGTCTCAATCTGAGGTTTTGCAACTGCCATTGCGGGAGTACTGCTGGAGGAACTTTCTATCTTAACATTACTTGTCACTAGAGTAGTCTCAGCAGGAGGAGTAGGCAGTATGGGAGTATTTTCTTTAGCAGAGGTATTCAAACTTGATTTGTAAATACTGAATTTTTGTTCATTTAATTTCTTTGTTCCGTTGTTAAGTTTTTCCCAGAACCATCTATAAATCCTTTCTGGATTTTTGCTCCAATATTCTTGCAATTCTGGAGTTATGGAATTTTGCAGAATGTCGTATAGAAAGCTTATATTGAGATTTTCCTTGACGTACATAAAAAATATCTTGTTTTAAGACAGTGAGTTTGGCCACAAGTTTGGATATTTCACAAATGTATTCTGCTGCTGCTGCTTTAGTTTCATTAGTGGGAGAAAGAGTTTCAATGGTGTTGTAGATCTCAAGGGCTATCTGATTTACATCTCCAAATTTTGAAAATAGAACTCGAACCAAGTAGAGGTAGTCCTCCTCCATTTCTTTTCTTTCCAAACCCTTAACTTCGGACAGAACATCTTCCTCAAAGTGGAGAAGTAGAAGAGAAATTCTTTGAGTAGGAGTAAATTCTTCTTCTGGGGCCTGATGGATCGGCCAAAAGGTGGCCCAAACACGATCAAAATCGTTATCCAGTGTAAATTCGATTTTAAATTTTTGAAAGTTTTTCATTTCTTTCTATCTATAGGTCTGGATGAAAGTTCTGGCATCATGAGTAACAGATTTGCCTTTGCCATACATCTTAATTTTTCTCTCAATATAAGGTTTGTCTGAAGCAAGCAAATTTGGAATCTTCTTTATTTTTTTGGGAAAGAAACTTCTACCAGGTCAATATTGTTTCTTTGCGTTCTCAAAGTTGTATTTTGTGAGATGACATTTTCGGATATTTCCATTCCTTGAGGAATTGTTGTGGAGCTATCTCCACTTACAGAAATCAGTTGTGGAAGATTTTCATCAAATCTTGATTCCGTTTGTGTTACAACATTCTCTTTTTGATTTCAGGATTGTTAATGTTTTGTAAAAAAGGAGGAGGAAACTACAAATTTCACGGATTTTTGGGAAGGTCTTAACGACATCCATTCAACGCTGAGACAGTCTGGTGTATGAGTGGCCAGAATACCAACTTCTTTTCTAAGTCAAGTCAGTTCAGTCATGACTTGGTCGTCAATAGGTTCCAATTGCAGAGAGTCATAAGATTCCGAAAAATTGAGAAAATTGGAAAGTATTTCTTCAAACAGGAGTTTTCAAATTTCTTTGTCTGGTTCTTTGTAGGCGCTATATCCTTTCCTTACTGATTGAATGCTTAAATACAGTTTTGAAGTTGAAGAAGTTAGAGGAGACAATAGAGGAGCCATCCCAACAGAAGTTTGACTAGACTGTGATCTAGCAATGGATCTTTGAATTGGAGTGGTAGGAAGAATATTGTTCATAACAGATGAAGATTTCTTAATGGGATTTCTTCCGCATTCCCCTTTTTCTCTAAGAGAAGGACAACCTCGCCCTCTGGGCATAGTTTCTTGTAATCAAAGTATACTTAATTTTCTGCAGTGTTAACTGAGGATCCTATGGGGGTCTGGGGGAACTTTAATTAGGACGTTGTGTAACATGTGTCTGTGTCACCAACTTTTAGCAGGTTTTCCTTGGTATGGAAAAAAATTAGGGTGCCGTGAAACGGTTGCGGAGGTACCCAGTTCAATCCCACCCCTTGGCACATTTTTTTTTAGAAAACGTTTCCTATTTTGATTTGAACTTCCTCCAGCCAAAAAAATTCCAAATTTGTAGAAATGCATTGTGCATCCAAGTAAAATTTTAAAATTGAAATTGCTCCAAAAATATTATGAGTTAAACTTGAAAGTCCAAAAATTTTTTGTTTTCCAACCTTCTCAATATGAAAATTCACCATATGATTTCTGCTCAACAAAACTCTACCTTTTTTATAGGGTGGATGCGCAATGAAGTTCTGCACATTTCCCCATGTCCAACTTTGATAAATTCCCAAAATTGACAGATATAAAAAAATGCGGACCTTTTTCAAAAAATTGAGTGAAAAATGGGAAAAATTCCTTTTTAGACCTCAATTTTTATCTGATCAAATTGAAAACCCCATGTCATTGCAAATACAGCTGCACAAAATTTTTCAATTCAGGAAAATAAAAAAATCAATTTTTAAGTTCTTCCAGCCAATAAAATTCCAAATTTCACTCAGTATGTAATGATTATTTCAAATGTATGTTATGCATGAATGTATGTATGTATATTTTGCTACATTGGGGCACTAACATGGAAAAACAGTGCAATGTTATGTCTGTAATGTCATACAGCAATTCTTTTCTTCAAATATAATATATACAAATTTGAATTCCCAAGTTCAATTAGGGTGCAATTAGTAGTAGAGCGTCCGCAGTGCAGATGCTCTACTACTAGTGGACATTGTGTAACATGTGTCTGTGGCCTAGGTGTTGAAAAAAAAATTTATATGACCCCAAGTCATCTAGGTCCAACGTCAAGTGCACGGCAGCCTATCCAGTTGAGGCATAGTTTATGGTGCAACAGTTCGCAGTTTGAGTCCGGCAGCAGTCAGGAATTTTCTCAGCATACAAGTAGTGATTAGAGAATTATTGTACTACCATCCTTCAAGTGTTGAGGCTTCAGCAGGGCAATTTGCAAATCAGTTTTCCTCTGGGTTTGTCGAGATCAGCAGTGCCTTTTTCTCAGCAACACACAAAAAAACTTTCAATTTTCAAATAATCTCGATCATCTGAATGTTGCCAGTGAATGTTGACACAGTGTTTTTGATTCTATAAAGTTCTGTAGGATAATATGCTGTGGTAATATTCCAGGACCAATCACAAAACTTAGGTATTTTAAAATACCGCAGCGTGGATCTGGACTCCTGGATCCACACTGCAAAGCTGTGATTGGCCTTGGTTATGATACCACAGCCAATCACAGTGAAAATATGCTGTGCGGTATTTTATGATACCGCAGTGCGGATCCTGACTCCCAGATCCGCTCTGCAAAGCTGTGAGTGGCCACAGTAATGATACCACAGCCAATCACAGTAAAAATACGCTGTGCGGTACACAACCCTGTGGTATTATACCAGGGTTGTGTACTGCTGCTACAATACAGTGGGGTTGTGTACCACTGGTATTATACCAGCGGTACACAACTCCACAGTATTTTAAAGGGGTTATGTACCACTGGTATAATACCAGCGGTACACCACCCCGAAAAATACCTGAAGGGGTTGTGTACTGCTGGTATTATACCAGCAGTACAGTACTAAACTACGTGGTATTTGAAATACCATGGTTCTGAAAAGATTTCACTGCAGACGCTCTACTACTAGTGGAGGTTGTGTAATGTGTGTCTGTGGTCTAGGTGTTGAAAAAAAAAAGTTATATGACCCCACATCATCTAGGTCCTATGTCAAGTGCACGGCAGCCTATCCAGTTGAGGCATAGTTCATGGTGCAACAGTTCCCCGTTCAAGTCCAGCAGCAGTCAGGAAAAATATCATGGAGTTGTGTACCACTGGTATAATACCAGTGGTACACAACCCCACAGTATTTTAGCGGCAGTACACAACCCTTGTATAATACTGCAGGGTTGTGCACTGCACAGCGTATTTTCACTCTGATTGCCTGTGGTGATGATACCGTGGCCAATCACAGTAAAAATACGCTGTGCCATATTTTATAATACTGCAGCGTGGATCTAGACTCCCAGGTCTGCTCTGCAAAGCTGTGATTGGCCGCAGTAATGATACTAAACTATGTTGTATTTGAAATACTGTGGTTCTGAAAAGATTTCACTGCGGACGCTCTACTACTAGTGGAGGTCGTGTAACGTGTGTCTGTGGCCTAGGTGTTGAAAAAAAAGTTATATGACCCCACGTCCTCTAGGTCCAATGTCAAGTGCACAGCAGCCTATCCAGTTGAGGCATAGTTCATGGTGCAACAGTTCCTGGTTTGAGTCCAGCAGCAGTCAGGAATTTTTTTTTCGGCAGCAGTCAGGAAAAATACCACAGAGTTGTGTACCACTGGTATAATACCAGTGGTACACAACCCCACAGTATTTTAGCAGAAGTACACAACCCTGGTATAATACTGCAGGGTTGTATATTCACAGCGTATTGTCACTCTGATTGCCTGTGGTGATGATACCACGGCCAATCACAGTAAAAATACGTTGTGCCGTATTTTATAATACCGCAGCGCGGATCCGGACTCCCGGATCCGCTCTGCAAAGCTGTGATGGGCCGCGGTAATGATACTGCGGGCAATCAGAGTGAAAATACGCTGTGCGGTACACAACCCTGCAGCGGGGTTGTGTACCACTGGTATTATACAAGCAGTACACAACTCTGCGGTATTTTAAAGGGGTTATGTACCACTGGTATAATACCAGCGGCACACCACCCAAAAATACCTGAAGGGGTTGTGTACCGCTGGTATTATACCAGCAGTACAGTACTAAACTATGCGGTATGTGAAATGCCGTGGTTCTGAAAAGATTTGAAAATATTTCACTGCGGACGCTCTACTACTAGATAACAGTCTTGTGAAATTATGAAATAATTTTATGGTGGTGTGTATCTTTCTCATGTGTGGATGTTTCTATGGATTTTTAAATTGTTTAGTGTTACTTTTGTCAGTCATAATTCAATCCAATCCAATAAAAGACTATGAACACACAGCACAATAAGCTGCTACAATGCGTCATTCTCATTATATATTTGTTAAAGTTCCACCCGCCAAGAAGCTGGACCATGTTGGTGGGAAAGGAGAAAATCTGGAAGAACTGAGTGCAATGTCCAAGTCTAGGGTAGGATGCCCCAGCAAAGACGTCAGTGATTTGTCTACTTGAGTGTTTCCTAGGGACAAAGACATCCCATCGGCGGAACCAAAGCAACTGCAAACAAATGGGACATCTGTGAACACAATACGAAGTGGGCCTTCCCCAAGGTAAACTGCGCAGCAGAAATCCATTCATCAAGACCTGTACCCCGGTCAGGGATGGAAACATGATGGACATTGTTGAAACTCGTGTGGAAAAACCGGGCAAGATGTTCTCCAAGTGCCTTGGTTTTCCTTCTGGCCCCCGTGCATTGGAAGAGTGGTCTGTTTGTGAGGATGAAGTTGGAGTTGCTGCTGCAAAATCAAAGATGGCTAGTTGTTATGATGTGGGCAGTGGGACAAAATTGTCAACTTTAGTACCCCAGCATCAGGCTTTACATTTTTAAAGAAATCTGCAAAATTGGGTGCAACACCCAAATCTGCCGCAGTTGCATCAAACAAGAAGAAATCTGCGGTAATTATAACCCGCAAACGGAAGTCTACCACAGCCGAGTCCAAGAACAAATTGGATCCAGAAATTTGTATCCTTGAAACAAGGCTGAAAAAGCAAAGGGTGGAGCTTGTGAAAAAAAGCTCGGATAAAACGCCAGCTGGGCTTCATTCATCGGCAGGACAGACCATCGGAATCTTCTCAAGTTGGTTCCCGACCTCCCACAGTTCCTGACTCCCCTGTTTTTGCCTCCTCTTTTTCTTTGGAAACCCGCATCAAGAAGTCTCATACCAGCAGGGAACTAGGACAGGCTCCGGCAACACCAATACCGCCTGAAAAATCCGCTGCTGCTTTAAACTCTGGTGCTCTACAAGAATCTCGGAGCGGTTATTTATGTTATTGATATTGGCATGAAGAGTAAGAATCCAAGTGGAGATAATTCCTCATCTCATCCAGCAGGCAGTGGTTAAGAAAGTAGCATGCTGGGTGAGTAAGCATTGCTTCATTTTCAACTGTCATTGTTTCACTGTATAGTTGTATTACTTGTAGAGTATACCATCCTGTGATCAGCTTGATAAATATTTTTGGTAGTATGGTAGAAAATTTCCGCAGACCACCGTTTTGGGGAACATTGGTACTGTACTTCAATGTACAATATCTCCTAACTCCATTTTCTTGTCTTTTCCAGTGAATTTGGATGACCATGTTGATTCCTGACTCCTGAGTATACCAAGTGAGTGCCACCATCAGCCAAGATTTCAGGCGTGTCTACAAGTTTGTTTCATTGTCTCGGATATCTTCAGTTGTGTGTTGCCACTGATTTCTTCAAAGTTTCAATATCAGATTTTGTTTCTGTCTTGCGATATGTGAACCTGCTGGACTGAACTTGAATAATTAAATCCATGACGTTCAGTACACAGGAGAAATTAAAAGATCTTCCAAATTTCTTTTACACTCTGAGAATAGGAACGCTCAAAGTTTGAGTAAGTACAGTTACGCCAATAAATTTAATACACACCAGAATTGAATATTTTACACCTTGGATATAAGTACACCAATGAATTCAATACACACAAGAATAGAATATTTTACACTTCGGATATAAATACACCAATGAATTCAATACACACAAGAATTGAATATTTTACACTTTGGATATAAATACACCAATGAATCCAACACACACCAGAATTGAATATTTTACACTTTGAATATAAATACACCAATGAATCCAACACACACAAGAATTGAATATTTTACACTTTGAATATACACACACCAATGAATTCAAAAAACACAAAATTTGAGAATCTTACACTTTGAATATGAATACACTGAAAACTTCAACACTCAGCGCTGAGATAAAAAACTTAACATGTTGAGATTTTTACAAACCATGCTCTGCTACCATTTTTGTCAGAAAGAGAAATTTAAACTACTTTCAGACAAGGAAAGAAATGCTTTTCCTTCTGATTGAAGAAGAGGCGAATCAATTCAAAATCAGATAGAGTAAAGATTAAGCACAGAAATTATGAATAAAACAAGATAATCAGCCAGGCTGTGGCCAGGACCAGCATCCTAGTATGAAATGGTATATTTTCAGGTAGACACAACACAGTTAGATTTCAACAAGTATGAATATTGGATAGGTCGAAGGGTTTCCGCAAAAAAAAACAAAGATTTGTTGGACAATCGCGAGGTCTGAACTGGACTGTGTATTGGGTAAAAAATCTCATTGCTTATATACTGTTTTTCCTGCAAACAATTCTTTGGATTTAACAAGGGATATCCTTGGATCACAAGGTCTTTTTAGCATGACAAATTTAGAGGACGTTTGGGAGGAATATTGTGGGAACTTGAGGTCATTCCTTGTCCCACAAGATTCCTTCTGGATTATTGGCCTTCTGCCAATTCCAGTAAATCTCATATTTCAAAACACCCCTCAACTATATTTTTGACAACTGGTGAAGTTACTTTCGGCATATCCAGGCACACAAAATTAGGGTATAACCAAAATATAGCCCAGCAAGCAATGAGGGCATGGGAGCTGGAGGCATGATGATCAAGATGTGTTCTCCCTAGTGACACACACCATGATCATCATGCCTCCTTAGTTCCCCACGCCCAGAGCTGCTGGGCGTGGGGAACCCCCCATGAGGAAGTCCATGATGGGGACTTCCGAGACAGTAGCTAGAGGGAGCTGGAGCACCAGACCTCAAAGATGGCAGCTCCCTAAATCCTGCACATTCTTACTGGTGTTGAGTGAATTCTTGTTGGTGTGGAACCTTCAAATGGAAATTTGAGTGTGCAAGATATATTTGGTCAGATTTTGATCCATCTCAGCTATGTTTATTACAATTCCTTCATGTGAGCTACTAGGATAATTGTGGAACTCCGCTTTCTGTATTTCCTTGAATATGCAAAGCTCAGATTTCTGAAATGTCATAATTGTCCTGGTCCCTTTGAGAAAACCTGAGTGACTATATTAACCTGTAATTTCAACAGTGTAATTCAAGTTAGAATTGTAATCACAAAAGTGCAATTCAGCACTTCTCTGTGTACAGTGGTACCTTGCACTACAAACGTAATCCATCCCAGGGCTATGTTATTAGTACAAAATATTCATTATACAAAACACGATTTCCCATAGACTTGTATGGGAAATTGTTTAATCAGTTCCAGAAAATTTGAAAAAATCAAAAAATTATTTTTTTTGGGAAAAAAACAGTTTTGTGTCTTAAACAGTAGTTTTACACAGTGGCATGATTAAAATGATAAAATGAGGCTTTAATATACATTTTAAGGAGGGTAGATTGCAGGTTAAAAAAAATTTTCAAGGGGATTATGCTTATAGAAAAATTTCTTTGAAAATGGATTTGGCTTTGAACATAACCCCTGCAATTACAATTCTAAGCTTGAGATTTGAAAAACATCCACAGGTCGAAATCATCAATGCACACATTTTTCAACATTGCATCTAGGAGGTTATGCTCAAAGCAGAATTTTTTCAAAAATGTGTCTGCTTTGAGCATAGCCCTCTTAGAAGCAATAAATGTTGAAAAAAAGGGGTAAGGCTCACTTGGAAGCCATTTTTGACCCTGCAATGCACACTTTCTGGGAAATTGACTTGAGCCTACATTTTTGAAAATTTTGGGGGGAAATCCAGATGAAACTTTAACTTCAAAGACAATTTTCATCTCCATATTTTTAGGAAATCTGAATTACAGGCTTTAAAAATTATTCCAGAAAGTTATGATCACAGAAAAAAATATTAAAAGGTGAGGGGTGCTCTGAGCATAACCCTGAAATTCAAGAGGTAATTCTCAAAGCAACCCTTATTTTCAAAGATTTTTTGCTATGATCATAACAGCTTCAGAATGATTTTTAACCCCAAAAATCTAAGAGGTTATGCTCAAAGCAACCCTCACTTTCAAAGATTTGTTTCTTTGATCATAACTGCCTCAGGCTGTAATATAATATATCAACACCAGTAAGAATGTGCAGGATTTACAGGAGCCGCCATCTTCAAGGTCTGGTGCTTCAGCTCCCTCTAGCTACTGTCTCGGAAGTCCCCATCATGGACTTCCTCATGGGGGGTTCCCCACGCCCAGCAGCTCTGGGCGTGGGGAACTAAGGAGGCATGATGATCATGGTGTGTGTCACTAGGGAGAACACATCATGATCATCATGCCTCCAGCTCCCATGCCCTCATTGTTTGCTGGGCTATATTTTGGTTATACCCTAATTTTGTGTGCCTGGATATGCTGAAAGTAACTTCACCAGTTGTCAAAAATATAGTTGAGGGGTGTTTTGAAGTAAGAGATTTACTGGAATTGGCAGAAGGCCAATAATCCAGAAGGAATCTTGTGGGACAAGGAATGACCTCGAGTTCCCACGATCTTCATCCCAAAACGTCCTCTAAATTTTTCACGCTAAAAAGACCTTGTGATCCAAGGATATCCCTTGTTAAATCTGAAGAATTGTTTGCCGTAAGAACAGTATATAAGCAATGAGATTTTCTACCCAATACACAGTCCAGTTCAGACCTCACAATTGTCCGACAAATCTTTGCGTTTTTGCGGAAACTCTTTGACCAACCCAATATTCATACTTGTTGAAATCTAACTGTGTTCCTGTCTACCTGAAAATATACCATTTCATACTAGGATGCTGGTCCTGGCCGCAGCCCGGCTGATTATCTCATTTTATTAATAACTTCTGTGCTTCATCTTTAATCTATCTGATTTTGAATTGATTCGCCTCTTCTTCAATCAGAAGGAAAAGCATTTCTTCCCTTGTCTGAAAGTAGTTTAAATTTCTCTTTCCGACAAAAAGGTAGCAGAGCATGGTTTGTAAAAATCTCAACATGTTAAGTTTTTTATCTCAGCGCTGAGTGTTGAAGTTTTCAGTGTATTCATATTCAAAGTGTAAGATTCTCAAATTTTGTGTTTTTTGAATTTATTGGTGTGTGTATATTCAAAGTGTAAAATATTCAATTCTGTGTGTTGGATTCATTGGTGTTTTTATATTCAAAGTGTAAAATATTCAATTCTTGTGTGTGTTGGATTCATTGGTGTATTTATATCCAAAGTGTAAAATATTCAATTCTTGTGTGTATTGAATTCATTGGTGTATTTATATCCGAAGTGTAAAATATTCTATTCTTGTGTGTATTGAATTCATTGGTGTACTTATATCCAAGGTGTAAAATATTCAATTCTGGTGTGTATTAAATTTATTGGCGTAACTGTACTTACTCAAACTTTGAGCGTTCCTATTCTCAGAGTGTAAAAGAAATTTGGAAGATCTTTTAATTTCTCCTGTGTACTGAACGTCATGGATTTAATTATTCAAGTTCAGTCCAGCAGGTTCACATATCGCAAGACAGAAACAAAATCTGATATTGAAACTTTGAAGAAATCAGTGGCAACACACAACTGAAGATATCCGAGACAATGAAACAAACTTGTAGACACGCCTGAAATCTTGGCTGATGGTGGCACTCACTTGGTATACTCAGGAGTCAGGAATCAACATGGTCATCCAAATTCACTGGAAAAGACAAGAAAATGGAGTTAGGAGATATTGTACATTGAAGTACAGTACCAATGTTCCCCAAAACGGTGGTCTGCGGAAATTTTCTACCATACTACCAAAAATATTTATCAAGCTGATCACAGGATGGTATACTCTACAAGTAATACAACTATACAGTGAAACAATGACAGTTGAAAATGAAGCAATGCTTACTCACCCAGCATGCTACTTTCTTAACCACTGCCTGCTGGATGAGATGAGGAATTATCTCCACTTGGATTCTTACTCTTCATGCCAATATCAATAACATAAATAACCGCTCCGAGATTCTTGTAGAGCACCAGAGTTTAAAGCAGCAGCGGATTTTTCAGGCGGTATTGGTGTTGCCGGAGCCTGTCCTAGTTCCCTGCTGGTATGAGACTTCTTGATGCGGGTTTCCAAAGAAAAAGAGGAGGCAAAAACAGGGGAGTCAGGAACTGTGGGAGGTCGGGAACCAACTTGAGAAGATTCCGATGGTCTGTCCTGCCGATGAATGAAGCCCAGCTGGCGTTTTATCCGAGCTTTTTTTCACAAGCTCCACCCTTTGCTTTTTCAGCCTTGTTTCAAGGATACAAATTTCTGGATCCAATTTGTTCTTGGACTCGGCTGTGGTAGACTTCCGTTTGCGGGTTATAATTACCGCAGATTTCTTCTTGTTTGATGCAACTGCGGCAGATTTGGGTGTTGCACCCAATTTTGCAGATTTCTTTAAAAATGTAAAGCCTGATGCTGGGGTACTAAAGTTGACAATTTTGTCCCACTGCCCACATCATAACAACTAGCCATCTTTGATTTTGCAGCAGCAACTCCAACTTCATCCTCACAAACAGACCACTCTTCCAATGCACGGGGGCCAGAAGGAAAACCAAGGCACTTGGAGAACATCTTGCCCGGTTTTTCCACACGAGTTTCAACAATGTCCATCATGTTTCCATCCCTGACCGGGGTACAGGTCTTGATGAATGGATTTCTGCTGCGCAGTTTACCTTGGGGAAGGCCCACTTCGTATTGTGTTCACAGATGTCCCATTTGTTTGCAGTTGCTTTGGTTCCGCCGATGGGATGTCTTTGTCCCTAGGAAACACTCAAGTAGACAAATCACTGACGTCTTTGCTGGGGCATCCTACCCTAGACTTGGACATTGCACTCAGTTCTTCCAGATTTTCTCCTTTCCCACCAACATGGTCCAGCTTCTTGGCGGGTGGAACTTCAATAGGAGTCATTTTATGCTTTACTACTCTACCCTGGCCAAACAACGATAGCCAATCAGGAATCGGCAGAGGGTGCTTCCTACTGCCTGTGCTTCTTTTGACTTCACTGCAGTTTTGTACCTAACATGCAAAGATGAGACATTACCTGAAAAAATGGAATAACACTTGGAAAGAAGCATACTCAATTGTTTTACAAAAAGGACACTTGGTTAACAGACCTACTTGGTTTCAGAAGAAAGTTTTTTTTAAACAAAATTTGAGATTTTCCCATAGACTTTAATGGAAAGCTAGAAATTAATCCAATCCTGGCACCCAGAGGGCAATTGCAACGTTTATTTTGAAAAAATTCAGTTGTTTATATATTACTCTTACTGAGTAACATCGTCGAATAACACGACACACAAGTATCAGAAAATAACCTAACCTAACTTAATACTGACTGTTTTCATTGTGATTTGTTAAATTTTTAGGTATCTTTAATCCACACATGAGAAAGATACACACCACCATAAAATTATTTGATAATTTCACAAGACTGTTATCTAGTAGTAGAGCATCCGCAGTGAAATATTTTCAAATCTTTTCAGAACCATGGTATTTCAAATACCTCGTAGTTTAGTACTGTACTGCTGGTATAATACCGGCGGTACACAACCCCTTCGGGTATTTTTTGGCGTGTCCAGTCAGCCACCAGCCGTTCAATTCACAGTTGTGCACCTGCCAGCCGTCAAACGCTGGTCCCTCCAATTGCCAGCCAGGGCAGTGCTTGGTCTCTCCAATCCCCAGCCCACCAAACTGCTGTTTGGTCACCCGATTGTCAGGGCTCCCCAACAATGGGATGACTAGGATCCCATTGATTCTAAAATCCTGTTTTGCTGTGTTCGAAGATCAGAATGGTTTCCTGCCACAGATGATTTTTTTGTGCAAAATTTCAGCAATGTTAGGTTAGTTCAATTTATGTTGGTTTAATTTAGGTTAGGTTAGGTTGATTTAGGTTAGTTTAGGTTAGGTTAGTTCAGGTTGAGATTGATGAGTTTTTTCTTTTTGCAAAAATTTTTACAAGATGCAATTTTGTGCAAAAGAATTATCTGCTGCAGGAAACCATTCTGCTCCACAAAGACTGGAAAGACACTGCAACCAGGATTTTAGAATCAATGGGATCCTAGTCACACAATTGTTGGGGTTCCTTGACAATCGGGTGACGGGACCTCAGTTTGGTGGGCTGGGGATTGGAGAGACCAAGCACTGCCCTGGCTGGCAATTGGAGGGACCAGCGTTTGACGGCTGGCGGGTGCACGACTGTGAATTGAACTGCTGGCGGCTGACCCAGTTCCATTTTTTGGGTGGTGTACCGCTGGTATTATACCAGTGGTACATAACCCCTTTAAAATACCGCGGAGTTGTGTGCCGCAGGTATAATACCAGTGGTACACAACCCCGCCACAGGGTTGTGTACCGCACAGCAAATTTTCACTCTGATTGCCCGTGGTATCATTACCACAGCCAATCACAGCTTTGCAGAGCAGATCCGGGAGTCCGGATTCGCGCTGCGGTATTATAAAATACTGCACAAGTGCACAGCATATTTTTACTGTGATTGGCCGCGGTATCATTACCTCAGGCAATCAGAGTGAAAATACGCTGTGCAGTACACAACCCTGCAGTATTATACCAGGGTTGTGTACTGCTGCTAAAATATTGTGGGGTTGTGTACCACTGGTATTATACCAGTGGTACACAGAACTATCAACAGAGACCGCAGTTTCCGAACTTTCAGCAAAGAACGGGTTGTCCATTCTGCACCGGTCCTCATCCTCTGATGCAATGTAATAAAACTTTAAGTGAAAGAGAAGAGGCAGTTACAACTGAATCCCTTTGCTGGAACTGTCTTTGAACTGGGCAAGGAACCAAAACCTGTAGAAGCAAATATAAGTGCTATACCTGCGGGAAACCTCACCACACTGCTGTTTGTAGAAAAAATTCTCCAAGACCTCAAGGTCAACAAAATTTTGTAGAACCAGTGAAAGAATCAGTATCTTCTCAAATCAGTCCTGAAATCTTAGAAATGTTTAAAAAATTAGAAAATAAAATCAAATCAAATCAATCTTCTCAACAACAACCTAAGGCTCCGCAGCCTCCAGTTACCTCTAAAACTGAAAATACTGCATGACTAGAACAACGGAGCATTCAGGTAAATCTCCTAAAAGAAGGTTCATTTCCAAGTNCAAGTTAGGTCGAAAAATGTGGAAAGATAAAAAATGAATGGCGAAAAATGAAACACAAACACCGCCGGGGAACACGGCAGGGAGCTCCTCGGTAAGAGCTCCAAAAGGCAAAAGATGACAAATATATTTCGAATCACAAAGTTGTAAAATAGATGTTTACTGCTCGCGAAGCAAACTGAGACTGTATAGAGATAGGAAAAGAGAAAATGGAGGCTGAATCAAACTGGTCCACGTTGGAATTCCCCGCTGGAATTCCAACGTGGATTCTCGTACTTTTGCGAGGCTGGCGACCTCTGTCCCCCACAATAAGAGCTTGATTCTCCCTCAAAGAAAACAGTTGAATTTCTTTGCTAGAGTTATTGAAAACAATGAACTAGACTATGAACTGAACAATGAGATTACTAAGTCTCTACGTTTGGACAGGGTTAACATATTGGGCAAAAACAAAGAGGAAAAGAAAACAGATGAGGAAGAATTGCAAGAGTATCTCTCTAAACTTAGTAGAGCTCCCGATGGAAGAGTTGTGGCTCCTCTTCCAAAAACCAATACCTTTTACAATAAATGGTGTCCCAATACTATAATGGGAGAACAAAGAATTGGTTCCGTTATCAGAATTTTAGAAAAGGGAGGAATTCTTGCAGATGAGTACCGCAAATATATTTGAGAATGGGAAGAATCTGGGGTGATTACCCCTACTTCACTGGATGAAATCATTGAAAGAGGTACCCCTTACACCAAACTGCCCCATCACGGGGTTGAATGTCCTTCAAGCACTAGTACTCCCTTGCAAGTAGTCATCGCAGGCAACGCATCCGATAGGGGTAGATGCTCTCTTAACGATATTCTAGATCAAGGCCCTAACATTTTACCTAAATTAACCCACATTCTGATGAACCTGAGATTTTCTGAGTCTTTTTCAGTATCTGATATCTCAAAGGCATTTGTTCAGGTTGAACTGACACCAGACAATCAATGGCTGCTTATTTTCAGATGGCCTGTTAAACAACCAGATGGGTCGTATAGACCACAATTTTTCAGATTTCTCAGACTCCCTTGGGGTATTAATTGTGCTCCGTTTGTGCTGAATGCAGCTATACGTTATCTCTATAGATTGGCAGGAAAAGAAGGAGCACTCACAGAAAAGGAAAGAATCGATCTAGAGAATAACACATACGTTGACAATATTTTAATAACTGGAGACACTTTGGAAGAAGTCTTGAAGAAACAAGAAGTAACTATTGAACTTCTGAAAGAAGGAGGATTCAACCTCACCAAAGTTAGAACATTTCCATCCCAAAAGGGAGAGCAAGAACAATACAAAATTTTGGGCATGTTATACAATTCTTCCAACGACTCAATATCAGCATGTGCAGATAAAATCTACCTCCTGGCAGAAGCAGGAATAATTCCAAAATGTATGGCTGCTGGTATCATAGCCAGGCTTTACAATCCTATGGGTTATATGACTCCCTTCAACACTAAAGTCAAGCTTTGTTTCCAGAATTTCAATTTACAAAATCCAAAAGCCCCATGGGATACTGCATTAAGTGAAGAGAATAGTAGAGAATGGAAATCTTTGGCTCTGGAAACCTCAACATTATCCAAATTCAGAATCCCTAGAAGAGTAAGAATTAAAGAAGAAACAGAAGAAGAATTTCATGTATTCTCTGATGCAAGTGGTTCTGCATTGGGAGTGGCCATCTATTATTTTTCCAGAAACTCAACATCTCAAAAGGTTTCCCTTATCTTTGGAAAATCGAAATTAGTTCCTATAAAATCAAAATTGTTGAACCCAAAAAAGAACAATGCCAAACAAATTGATCAGAAGTTCAAGATCAATAGACTTGAGTTATCAGCGGCTTGTTTAGGAGTCACTTTGTTAAAAGAAATTTTGAAACTTATGAATTTAAGATTCTTCAAGGTTTTCTTTTGGGTTGATTCAGAAGTAACTCTTAACTGGATCAGAAACTTGAAGTTAGACTCCATCAAGTATATCAAAGACAGAGTATTCTTAATTAACGACAATGCAGAAAAGAAAGATTCGAGACACGTCCCTGGAAAA
>CAJPEX010002355.1:0-26386 GCA_905338405.1 Notodromas monacha
CTTGATATTCTGGAGTATATAAACTCCAGGAGCATCTTCACTAAATCAGGCATTAGTGCGCTGACCATCGAGTAGAATCCTGAGTAGGAATCCTCTGAGGTCTTGTCTTGTCTTGTGTGCTTATTGATGAAAGTCAATAAATATATTAACTGCTGGAACTTGTGTTTACTCTCTCTACTATAAAGGATATACCAAACATTAACTACATCTAGAGAAGTGTAAATATACACAACAGGCTGTTGAAACCCCTTTAAAAGATGCACAATATTAGGCTGTGTGGGATTCGGAATCCGAGAATATTCTGAATGGGATGCATGAAAGAAATGGAGAAAAATTATTAGGATATTGCTTTTTTCTGGCTTAATTGACAACCAACTGATTGGATTTCTCAATATAAAGAATTCGTATGAAACCACATCTTGCAACTGGTCAGTTTTGTAATTCCCTGTGATTTCAACTGAGAAATACTCACCCAAAGGTGCCCTGGGGTTGGTCAAATGATAGTGCAATCCAGTGAATGAAGCAGCAATGGGTTCAAATGGATTTATTCCACCTGTAGTTCCCCTTTTCATTCGGCTCCTCGCCCTATAAAAAAAAATACATACAGTGGGGTATCTCTCCATTCCATTTCTAGCTCTCATAGCTAAAAAATATATTCTGTATTTTCATAACAAACAGGCACAAAATCACTCTTTAATCCAGTGTCTCCATATTAGACTTTCGATAATACCTTTTAAACATGGGTTCCCTCAGCAGATGGATTGTCTCCCAGAAATAACAATAAGAAAATATTTGCTTGTAAAATTCAAAAGTGGCAAGTAAAAAAAAAAAAAAAAACTGGAGACCTGGGGCTATACCAGTTGATTTCATGGTTTCCCACAAATTAGGACATTTTTGATTTGGGGGGAAATTTACTGGTGGCCTCTCACCAACAAAATGATTTGATTAGATCCAGGTCCTTTCATCAGACCAAGCAGAATGAAACTTGTTATCTGGGAAAAGGAAGGAAATAGTTTGTGTATTCCCCTTTTCCAAGCTAAGTTAATTTCCTCTTTCATTGAAATATTGCAATGAAAGCATCAAGATTTCCCTGCAAGTTTTACCCTTGAGGAAAGTGATGGAAGATTGTTCCCCTCCCCTAGCCTTGAAGCTATTCATCAGGTAATATATTTTCATAGATGAAAAGATACCTTTCTAAATGTGACGTGTCCTTTCCACCTCATCACAATTGAGCTATTTCCTGATTTAACCTTATTGTGGCATAGAAATCTCTATAGAGGCATGTCCCCTTGCTGGTCTCCCTCTCTTCTATTTAAATATAGAATGTCCATTTAAATGGCTCAGATCCACTCTAGCGTTTGACTGGCAAGGAAGGATTAGCTAACTTAATTGCATCAAATGTAAATTGATAGATTGAGTATCTCAGTCCTCTGGAGTTCAAACATTTGCCTTGTGTTTACGTTTTGTGTTTCTACTGATTGAAACCCGTGTATGAATAAAATGTATGTTTGCTTACATTTGACTCACAGTCCTTTAAGCGTATCACATAAGGACAACATACTAGACTGTACTGATTTTTGATCAACGTCGCATGAATTTAAATGCTGTCACTTGTTATTGGAAATGTTTAAGGATGAAAAGTTCATATCTACCAAATCTAAAATATGAACGGACTTTAGCTTGGTATTAGGAAGGGAAAGTTGAAGATCATCCTACTTGTATACCAGGGAGCAGATCCATACTGCCTGAAAAAGAATTAGAAACGTATATACAGCAGTGTTCCCCAGCCTGTTGTAGCTCCTGGACCTGAATATTTTCTTAAAAGTTTCCCTGGACCAGAAATGTGCCATAAAAGTTTTGGCCACCAGCAGATATTTTTTAAATACCTGCAATACAGTCCTCAGAAGAAAACTTTTGTTGCAAAAATGAAGTTGAGAAACAATAAAGCAGCTGTCTACAGGAGAATGTCTTGAAAAAAAGTAATCTGGGCTTCAAGGAAGGTTTTTCAGAGAGAAAACTTGAAATAATGCATTTCAGCAGGTAAAAATACTGTATGTCTGCAGTACGGTGATTGAAAGAGAAGTCAAATTTTATTTTTTATTAGATAATTTCAACTGTGTGATTGTATTTCACTATTTTTTTATTGCAATAATACTGTAGGTCATTACTAATTTCAAAAATGTATCATGTGAAAAAGAATTTTCCATGGACTGGCAATAAACTCCTGCAGACTGGCACCAGTGGTCCACAGACCACAGGAGGCTGGGGAACACTGACAAACAGTAAAAGAGAAGGAATCCTTTACCTGAAAATCTCGTGTTTTCCATCCTCGGAAAAATGGAGTGAGGATAAGTCGCCATCAACCAGCATGTGGGTGCAAAGAAAACACAGGAGCACCAAATAGACCACCACAAGCTTCATGGACTGCCCTCCATCCATCCACAGTGGACTGCTGTACACTCACTTCCTGATATGAGTGGTAGACAGTAACCCGTCTAAGCAGGGACACTTGTTCTGCCAGCTGGGAAACAACCAGCCTGTCTACCTGCTGTGGTGCATTTGGACATGCTAGAATCTGCAGCAAACTAGTGAATCAGAGTAGAAAGAACAGAGGAAGGATGATTGAAACAGTCTGTCTTCCGTGGAAGCCACAAATGTAATGATCAATACAGAAACCCATCCAAAGAATGGAGGGTGAGTTTTGGAATTATTCATGGAAGTGATCATCTGCAATTACAACTGAACATTACCTCAGGGGTGTAAATAATCTTTCAATGGTTTGCAACATATGTCTGTGCAAAGTGCATATGTGCAGTTCTCAAATCAATTGTAATACAGTACTAGAATAATTAAAAAAAAATTAGATTGGGTCTCAATCAATGTTACATTTCAATCCTTGTTGCATCATGTATATCTGTTACAAATAATGGTCAGTACAGTAAACGGTTGTTTTCAGTGCATTGCAAGAAGAAACACAAGGTCTGCTTTTCGGAATGAATTCCAGAGGCCTTTATTTGTAGCCTACCTTTCAGTAAAGTTAACCCCTATTTAGAGGTACCCTCTTGGAAACCATTGAATTGACGTCAGAAAATTGCATCTGTGACCTGAGAATCGATGGACACCACTCAAGTGAATATTTATCCAGAATCCATCCGAAAAATATAGCCTTTCCAATGAAACAATTATCCGTCCTATCCTATTCATCAAGCAGAAACCCTCTGACCAAGGTGAAAACGAAGATTATACATAAAAAGCTAGGGTAATGCTTCGCAGTGAGACGTTTCCTCAAGAATAAGCTCTACAATGATCCTGATGCAACTTATTCTGTTGAGTGATATGTTTCAATGCAACAAGAGTCTGCATATGCAGAACGAAAACGTATTCTGCAATGAAATGGAATGATGGATTCGCGTGCATAAATGAATAATACGCGTGCTCAATATAATAAACGAACTCTCATACTTGTCAAATGTTCCGATGCATTTTTAGCCGCTGGCTGATTGATCTTGCTGGAGGCTGATCTAAGGTGAGCAGCGTGGTTTCGAGGAACGCGGAACACTCTGGTAATTATTGCTAAGTGACATGCCGATCAATACATGCAAGTTTTCCCTATATATATACAAAATACGGGTTCGATAAGTTTCCACTATGCAATCGATTGAAATTGAAACAGGCCTAAGGTATGGAACGACCTTTATTCCATCAGTTATATTTGAATCCTGACACTCCCACACCTCATCCTCACTCACATGAACTTCCACCAGTTTTCTTTCCACAGAAACACTATGCGGTTTACATTATTCCTGGATCAACTGCTTAATTCGCCCATTGTTACGGAACTGCACCTGTCAGAGATGAGAGATCCTGAGATCTTGACAGAGGATTCAAAATAAAATAAATTGAAATGCACAATAGGGCATTTGCGGCCGAGACCAAGTCCCTAGGAACAGATGGAATTCCAAACTTCACAGGTTTTGATAAATGGGTTTCACTTTTCAGCTTCAAACCAACAGCACAAAGTCAGGAGACAAAGTGAAGTCTGGGTGCTTTGTGGTTTTGGGAGTATAGAAGAGGAACTGGTTTCTTGTGTCAGGTTTTCATGGTCAGTAAGTTTTGCAGGAAGTGTGATTGTTCGATTTTGGTGTTCGTGGCATGTTGTGTTGGTGTGTGTTTTTTGGCGACCTCTAGGGGTCCCTGATAGTACCAAAGCAAACAAATGGTTTTTCAAATGCCCTATAATAAAGGCAATGAACAACCAGAAAAACTGGGCAAACTCAGAGAGCCTTTGTTTGGTAAAAATTCAACACATCATAATGCCATGACTTCCTCAAAATCGACGTAACAAGCCTCATAAAAACTTGAATTACAGCAAAAAAATCCAGAAAATTAAACTTAAAAAAACGTTTTCTAAATTTTGTATAATGGCATATGACTGACACGCACACTTAAAAATTTGCGCTGAATAATTCAGTGAAATACGGTACTTTCGGAGTTATTCGCATGCAAATGAAACACTGTATAACGGAAATCAGGCCTTCGATTCGGGAAATACTGTAACAGCTCCGACGCAATTCACACAATAACTGCAGTCACTTTAGTCAACCTTGCTTTCCTCAGAAGTGGAAGAGCCGACGAGGGGAGTGGGGGAGGAGAGGGGGGGGGGGAGTGGAATGCATGTCACGAACTCAATTCAGCTGCAGCACAGAGGAAAACAGTATACGGTAGAGCAGAGTACAGCAGTATATATGAAGACAACTTGCTGTGGTGACATCCTCGTTGTCGTCGTCGTCGTCGTCGTCGTCGTCGCTCGCGTTCGTTCGTGCTGACTCACGTCCAACGACGAGACCATCACACATATCGTCACTGTGTCTCATCATCATCATCATGGGGCACTGTACAGTCCTCGCCCTGTCCTTCGTCCTTCCCCTGCCCCCCTCAGGGAAAACCGGAATTCTGCAGTCAGCAGAAAACAAGGCCAGCTCTCTCTCGCTCTCTCGTAATGTTTTATGTCACAGTCTTTCAAGACATGTCATATCCTGCTTTAATTTATGCATCCTTGCCGTGCAAAGCTTGCTTTATGTTTCTGTAATGCTCAGAAACATAAAGCAAGCTTTGCACATTCCTCGCCCCAGCACGCACATCACCCATGAAATGACAAATAATTAGAGCATGAATGTGACTTTCCGCCCGACAGGAAGAAATTGCCGATTATTGGGAGAAGAGGATTCGCTCTTTATTCGCACCAGCGCACAGCAGTGCCCTATACACTGTGCACGAAAGAATTGACTATAGGGTATTCAATAAATGATGGGAGGGGATTGCCCTAATTAATGAAGTGCCAGGCGAACCTTTTTTTCAAAATTTAGCGGAAAGAAGGGGGTGTGCATCGTATAGTCGTAGATACAAATTCATATGGAATTTTAGATTGAAAAAAAAAAACCTAGTGCACGTCTTACTATACTGCATACGATAATTCGACTAATAACCCTTGTGCTGATGATGAGAGACTGGAGGAAAACAACTGGGGTGGAACTTTGTTTTTTAAATTTTCCTTGCAGTGGCTGAATTCAAGATCTTATAAAAAGAATTTCAAAGGTATTGCATGAGCAGAAGAAATTTTTTAAAATTATTCTTTCGTGGCTTTCATTTTGCACTCTAAAGACAATTATAGTTAGGTGGTCAATCAAGGAAAAGTTGGACCACAAAAAATTCAAGAAAACCCTCTTTTACCACTCACCCAGATGATTCTGTCCAACTTTGCCTCATCCAACTTGGCTCAGGTTTTGTGACCTCCAGAGAAATGAAAATGTGGCAGCATATAGAAAAAGTCCAACCTTGCCACTCAATGGGAAATCAACCATTGCTGCAGAAGGATCAAGAATAGTGAAATGCGCATGCTCAGGATAATTTTGAGAATCATATTTCTGGGTCCACATGTGATTGGTAATACTGTAATACCATGGAACCTCTCTATGTGGAATTTAAAGGAACCAACCAACATGTGTGACTTGAGGAGGTTTCAAGTTAAATAAACAAACACTTCTGTTGTGCAAAACATAAAACAAATGCAGGATATTTATTGTAAATAATATTCTGAGCTTTACATTACTGCACTACTTATATGGGTTGACAATTGACTGAACTCGGAGGGAAAATTTGACTCCGAGGCATGTCACTTAGGGAGGTTTGACTTTTTGAAGTTCAACTTTTCCTATTTGAATGTCTTTGACAGGAAAGAGCATCTCCAAAACTGTATTGGATAGTCTAAAAAATTAAAAATCCCTCCACCCAATCTTGAAATGAATTGCTTTCATTGAAAGGTTAACACAAAACTGCAAAAAGAAAACAGTTCCACCCTTTTACTTGACCCAGTGTGCAGCAATTTATATTCTGTTCTGTAAAATAAATTCAATTGCAGTAAAAACAGTTTGATTGAGCCTCAGATTAGTTAGTGTGACTTTCTATTTTTCAAACAAATTCCATAGCCACACTGCTGCCAAAATGCTTCTTTTACCACTATGTAATAGAAGCCATAAACAAAACTCTCCTCTGATAAAATATCTCCAATCTAGGGCTGTTCTTCCTTAGTGCCTTTAAATGTACCAGGACAAAGGATGGCACTGAATCAGGGATTGACTGTTGACCTACTCTATACTCAGTAATGCCACAGTTCATGCACAGACCAGAAAAGGCCCGTGTGCATGCATACAGATATTTACCCAGAAATCCAGAGATTCCGGACAAAAATAAAAGTACGCTACTGTACATATACAGTACTGTACAGTATTTGAAGGGAAGGCATTACAGTGGTACCCCGCACTACGAACTCCCCGTAGTACGAACGTTCCACATAACGAACGTTTTTTGGGGGGAAAATCCGTTTTTTTCACCCCCGTAGAACGAACAAATTTCGTACTACGAACAAGGGTGAATGTTCACCCTTATTTGTAGTACGAATTTTNTACAGTGGTACCCCGCACTACGAACTCCCCGTAGTACGAACGTTCCACATAACGAACGTTTTTTGGGGGGAAAATCCGTTTTTTTCACCCCCGTAGAACGAACAAATTTCGTACTACGAACAAGGGTGAATGTTCACCCTTATTTGTAGTACGAATTTTGTACTACGAACAAAGTTTTTTTTTTAATTTTTGGGTTCTGAGACGATTGTCTCAGAACACAGAAATGTTCAACACAGAATTTTTTTTTCAACAGAGAAATTTTCAAATAGTCTCAGAGCACAGGACATTTTAATTCCTTGAAACTTTTTGTAGATTAACAATGTTTAAGCAATTAAAATTAACACAGACACAAAAATCAACACAGAATTTTTTGTAGCATTCAAAATGTAGAGTTAAAAATATTTAAAAAATTTCAAAAAGGAATTTTCATTGCTACAAAAATTTCTGTGTTTTGAGACAATTGTCTGAGAACACAAAAATTCTCATACAATTTCATAGAATTTTATGACGAATTTTTAATGCTGCAAAAATTTCTGTGTTCTAAGACAATTGTCAGAGAACACAGAAATTTCATAAAAATTGTCATTGAAAAAATTCATGTGTTCTGAGACAATTGTCTCAGAACACAGAANTACAATTTCATAGAATTTTATGACAAATTTTTAATGCTGCAAAAATTTCTGTGTTCTAAGACAATTGTCAGAGAACACAGAAATTTCATAAAAATTGTCATTGAAAAAATTCATGTGTTCTGAGACAATTGTCTCAGAACACAGAAATTTTTGCAGCATTAAAAATGTGTCATTGAAAAAATTTCTGTGTTCTGAGACAATTGCCTCAGAACACAGACACTAGCTTTTTGTAGCATTAAAAATTCCTGTTTGAAATTTTTTGAATATTTTCAACTCTAAATTTTGAATGCTCCAAAACTTTCTGTGTTCTCAGACAATTGTCTCAGAACACAGAAATTTTCAAATTTTCTCAGAAGACAGAAAATTTATGTGTTCTGAGATGATTGTCTCAGAACACAGAAATTTTTTAACTGACAAATTTTCTTTGAGGACAGAAACTTTTTTTCAAGAAAAAAATTTGAAAATTTGAAAAAGACAATTTCAAAATTTTCTGTGTTCTGAGACAATTGTCTGAGAACACAGAAATTTTTGTAGCATTCAAAATTTAGAGTTAAAAATATTTAAACAATAAAAAACAGGAATTTTAATGCTACAAAAATGTCTGTGTTCTGAGACAATTGTCTCAGAACACAGAATTTTTTCAATGACACATTTTTAATGCTGCAAAAATTTCTGTGTTCTGAGACAATTTTCTGAGAACACAGTAATTCTCGTACAATTTCATAGAATTTAGGACAAATTTTTAATGCTGCAAAAATTTCTGTGTTCTAAGACAATTGTCAGAGAACACAGAAATTTCATAAAATTTGTCATTGAAAAAATTTATGTGTTATGAGACAATTGTCTCAGAACACAGACACTTTTTGTAGCATTAAAAATTCCTGTTTGAAATTTTCTGAATATTTTCAACTCTAAAGTTTGAATGCTACAAAAATGTCTGTGTTCTCAGACAATTGTCTCAGAACACAGAAATTTTCAAATTTTTTCAGAAGACAGAAAATTTATGTGTTCTGAGACAATTTGAAAATTTCCATTTTCTGAAATGGTTGTCTCAGAACACAGAAATTGTCTCAATGGTTCTGAAACAATTTGAAAATTTCCATGTTCTGAGATGATTGCCTTAGAACACAGACATTGTCTCAGAACACAAAATTTTAATGCTACAAAAATTTCTGCATTGATTTTTGTGTCTGTGTTAATTTTAATTGCTTGAACATTTTAAATCAACAAAAATTTTCAAAGAATTACAATTCTCTGTGTTCTGATTCAATTTGAAAATGTCTGTGCTGAAAAAAAATTCTGTGTTGAACATTTTTGTGTTCTGAGACAATTGTCTCAGAACACAGAAATTTTTTTTAGCATTTTTTGGGATTAAAAATGTATGTGTTCTGAGACAATTGTCCCAGAACAAAGGAATTTTCATAAAATTCATCATTAAAAAAATGTCTGTGTTCTGAGACAACCGTCTCAGAAGTCAGAGCACAGAAATGTTTTAATCAAAACAAATTTCTGTGTTCTGAGGATTGTCTCAGAAAATTTTCCTGGCATTTGTCACTGTGACGACAGTCATTTGACTGTTGTCACACGTGACAAAGATAAAAAAAAACCAAACTGTTTTTTTTTACCAAAAAATTTTCCTTTTTTCATTTTTTTCAGAACGAATTAAACGATTTCCCATACAAGTCTATGGGAAATTGTGTTTCACAGTACGAACGTATCGCACTACGAACGTAGCTCTGGAACCAATTACGTTCGTAGTGCAAGGTACCACTGTATTCATATGCATGGTACAGTATTTACATTTCGCAACACAGCAAAGCATAAGAGACACACTGGAGAATAAAGCTACGAAGCTGCATTATTGCCGCTGAAGAACCGGTTCTTATTATTACTGGTTTCATTGGCTGCTTTCTCAGTGCAACTTGGACAGGATCGAGTTCGGGAGATGAGCGACATCTGTCTGATTCTAGGGCAAGCGTCGGCGTAGCGGTAGTCGTCGGGATTCTTGAGGACGTGCGAGAACTTCTTGTCTGCCACGGGCATGTAGGAATCCGATGGCAACTCCTCCGTGGGATACAGGCTTGAAGGTCGTATTGGATGTCGATCACACCTGAATAGGACGAAAAAAAAAATCAGGAGTTACATTTTCAATTACAAAATATCTCGAAGAAAGATGAAAAGCGATGGATGGAAGCTCGAAACTTCGCAGTCCAATCTCTTTATGTTCAGCACAATCCGTTCCATAGGTTTCTGAGGATCACAAGAATAAATACCGCCGCTTCACATTGAAAAACATATTTCAAGTGAGACAATATCCAACAAGATATATTGTGATCTGAAGGGAAAATTCATTAAAATTTTGGATGCTATTTGACCCTTGGGTGGCCGTGCCAGGATTCATTCAGCAAATTGACACTTGTGGATAGTGGATAGAGGAAAATAAAAAATTAAGATTTAGGATCTGATGCATTCAGCTGGAGTTTGCATAAATCCCTGCCTTTTTAGCAGTGCAGGGGAAACATTTTTGCAAAAAGTGCACTGCAAACATTTTTCTCTCTCTTTGTGGGCTGGGTCCCAGAACCATAGCAGTAGTATAGACAAGAAAAAGTGAAAAACAAAGAAACGAAATGTGTACTGTGTGCCTGGAATTTGCAGCAGCAGCAGTAGTACACATCTGTTTTTAACCCTTGGACGGCAGAGGGTTCATTTCCATTGTGTGGCAAAGTTGGAATATTCTAGGGGGGTGGAGCATTTCTGTTTGACCCAAGGTCACTGAAATACTCCCAGTTTGAGAAGGTCTAAGTCAGGCAAAATCCAGGAGACAAATTCTCCTTTGTTTTCAGGAATCTTCCATGCTGATCCTATGCCAGGAATGCAGGAAAAAAATGCCACCCAGTGAGGGATTTTTTTTCATTTTTCATCCAAAAAACACCCTTAGACGGTGTGGTCTGCTGGATTAGAAACATATGTTGGACTTCTTCCCAACTTAGGCCTATGTACAAAAGTTGCATTTTTTAAATTCCCAGTTTTCAGTGACACAACATTTTTCAAATATATCCCAACTTTGCCACACAAGGGTTAACATGAAGATACATAATCTTTTGCCACATACAAGTATACTTGCACTTGTATTAGTATCGATTGTATTTTCTTTTCTTTCTGTGATCCATTTGTGCTCTGTTTTCTACTCTGAAGTGATTAAATGTCTTTGAGTGGCTTTGGCTTGGGTGGGGAGGGGGTTTGGATGTGGAAATCTCGATTGAACCTTGTGAACGCTGAGAAGTGGCAAATAAAGTGTTCTGTTCATTCATTCATTCACAAGTATACAATAATGATTATCATTATTATTATTATTATTTGTTGCATTAATATGATGAGAGACTATATATATGGATATGTATTCTATTGAAAAAGGGATTACACCCCCAAGAGTGTGTATATACACTACAGTTACGCATTATAAAGCTGCACCGTGCCTGTAAATCTGGTTGATCTTGCTCTGGTCCAGACTCGACAAGTGCAGTCGCTGGCCAATGAGTCGCAGCGGGTAGTCCATCTTGGGCACCAGCGTCGGCACCGTGGGCTCGTCAGAGAAGGCGTGCGGCGGGTAGTGCATGATGCTGCCGTAGTCGTAGTTGAGGTCCGTCATGTGCTGGCGCTGCAGGAAGTTCCGCTCGTATCCGGGCGTGATGTTGTCCCAGTTGACGTGCACGTACCTCATTTTTCAAATAGTTGGAATATACGACGAATCATCATTATTCTTATTATTATCATTATTATTATTATTATTATTATTATTATACCTCGAATTAATCTTAGTCATACCCCTCCATCACTATACGAGTTACAACTTATACAACCGACTTGATCACATCATATCAGGTGTGTACTGCATATCCAATTATAGTCAGGTAAATTTAGTAAGCGCGTTTTTATTTTCATGATTTCGACATTAAAAATTGACAGTAAAATGCACGAGAAAAAGAAAATGACCATCAGGTTCAACCTACTGCTGCATATGATACCATTCTATATTATAATTAAGGAAAGAAGAAGAAAGAAAAGAAGAAGAGCATATGGCCCTCATTTGCACACGTCGTTCCCTCACTTGTCCCTGTCGCGACGACTCTGCTCGTGGTCAAAGCCCAGGACGTGCATGAGTTCGTGCAGGATGGTGCCCCGCTGCGCCACGCACTTGTCGTTGAGCGTGACGGTGTGAATGCCGCCCAGGTAGCCCAGACTCGACGTGCAGGGCTCCGAGTCGCCGGCGACGCGGCGGACAAACACGTAGTCCCTGTCGCGGCCGGGTTCCCGAGGCCGGAACCGGACGCAAGTGCGCTCGTGGTACTGGGCCAGGGCAGACAGGATGTTGCGGCGCTGGGCGGGGCTGAACCCGGGGTCCACCTCGAAGGGCACCACGTTGGAGGGCCATGGGGAGGGCATCTGGTGCTGCTGCTGCTGCATCATCATCTGGGATTCGGAGCTGGACGAGGACAACGACGATGAGGCAAATGAGAAAGAGGAAGAGGATAAGGTGTCCTGTCTCATGGCATTATTATTTGGCATCCCGTTTCGCTGCTGCTGCTGCTGCAGCTGGTCGTCCATGATGACCGCCGCCAGCTGCGTCTCATCAGCATTATTATGGTCGTCGGTCGCCGCCAACTGCTGCTTCTTAGTCTGCTGCTTATCGCGACGACTACGACGACGATGACGCACACCCAGCCACTCGGCAACACTGTTCAAACCTGCACGGCAAAGTACAAAAAAACAAGAAAAAGGGCAGCAATCAGGCATGAAGATTGCAACTAGACTGCATTGCAACTGAATTGATCCTTGTGCAGCAAAGTCAGGATATTTTCCCAAAATTATGGGACCTGACAGCACTGACAATAAAAAAATATTCTTTTGTACCAAGGCATATATGCCAGATAAAAAATCATTTTTTCCTAATCCTGCAGAAAATTGTGCATGGAAAATAAAAAAATCTCTCACTGTGCAGTATTTTCTCTTGAATTTCTAACATAGGATCAAAGATGGCATTGGAGATTCCTCAAAACAATAGAAAATGTTGCTTCCTGCATTTTTCCCAACTCAAGCCTATCCAACATGGGAGCATTTCTGTGTGATCTTTATTCAAGCTGATATGCACCACTGAAAAAATCCAAATTCCACCTTGCATTAATGGGAGAGAACCCTCCACCATCCAAGGTGTGGCGCCGCGTTTTCCGAGATCACGTGACCCGAGCATGCTACACACGCTCGGGCACGTTGACAACAACCGTACACGGGTACGGCGTGGTACGCGCCCGGTATGTCGGAACACCGACTACCGGGTCGGAAGGCGAGGAAAGGAGGAGGAGGGTCGGAAGAGCGTGGCGTGGGCTCCGAAGCCCACAGAAGAAATCGTGAAGCGATTCAGAGTGGACCTCTGTTGTGTTGTTGTCNTACACGGGTACGGCGTGGTACGCGCCCGGTATGTCGGAACACCGACTACCGGGTCGGAAGGCGAGGAAAGGAGGAGGAGGGTCGGAAGAGCGTGGCGTGGGCTCCGAAGCCCACAGAAGAAATCGTGAAGCGATTCAGAGTGGACCTCTGTTGTGTTGTTGTCTGTTTGTCTTGAGCAATTGTTTGTCTTGTCTAAAAGCCTTAAATCTGAAGTGTGTTGTGAGCATATATTAAAGAGAGCAAACTTCTTGGGACTCCCTTCTGGAGGATCCGGCCGGTAAAGGCTGAATCTGCTTTTTATTTTCCATTTCAAACCCTTGTCGATTTCCACCCGACACAAGGGTTAACTGTAATATTAAGAAGTGCAAAAAATTGAGCAGAGAGATGTTTTTCTGCCCCCAAATCCCAAAGCAAGCTTTACTGGTTGCCACCCTTGATCATGGATCCTGCCACCCCCCCCCCTTCCCCCTGCATGCAAATGCTTGCTGGAAGATTCATTTGCTTAAAATTCGGTTTGCCTGATCGTAAAAATGGCCAGGTGGATCTTTGATCCGCATGGTGGATCTTCATCATTAGGTAGTTTCATCTATAGAAGTGTTCCCCAACCTTTTCAGTCCGGCAGACTAACAAATAAGACTGGCAAAGTTTCATGAAATTTTCTGACAACCAGCAAATTTTCATTACATTTTTGCATGCTCAAAGATTTGTTGCTTGAACGACACATTAATAGCAGGTTTTTTAAAAGTTTTTTAAAAATTAATTCATGTTTCAGTGAAGCAGCTTATATTGGAATGTATTTGAAAAATGAAAAGGTGGGCTCGAAAAAAATATTTTCAGACTCAAATATAAAAAAATATTGAACCAGGTAAAAATTTGTTGTGAGTATTATTAGGAGAAATGCCGCGAAATATTTTTTCATGAGATAATTTGAACTGCCTTTGTCTTGCCAAAATTAAAAGTAAAGATACTGTAACATCCTTCATCGCTATATACTTGTGAAAATTTCATTAGCCAAGAGAAATGTCTCATGGACCGGCAAAAAGCTTCTGCAGTCCAGCGCAGGTCTGCGGACCTGACAGTTTTGGGAACACTGTTCTCTAATTAACTATAATATAGAGGGTTGAAAATGTGTTCCCTTCTTTTGCCCCACCCTGTCTGTGACATGCACAGCAGCAAGTACCTCTGCGCAGTCCAACCGCACTGCCACCAAGACCATTATTGACGTCGTCATCATAGTACTCGGCGGCATGGGCATTGTCGCCGCCTTTATCATGAACATCGTTGCCGCCCCTCATCAACGATCCGCCCTTGCTGAAGTCGTCCACCATCAGGACAGAAGCAGCAGCAGAGTCGTTGTCGTCATCATCGTCATCAGACGCCCTGCTGCTGATGCTGATGGCCACAGAAGGTTCTTTGCTCTTCGAAGAGGCCTTTGTGATGCTGTTGGTTTTGGCAGGTGGACTGCCGAAGCGAGACACAAGCTGGGACATGACGACCGACTTCATTCGGCGCACGACGTCAGCCTCACTCTCCTTAATCAGCCCTTGCTCAGGCTGAAAAAAAAAGACATTCTTGTGTACAGTGAGATCCCGGAATGCAGACACCCCAAATTATGAATAATTCAACTCATAGGGGCACTGAGAGAAGTGAAAAATCTGGTCACAACAACTGGACAGTGACTCAAGATATGGGCATTTTTTCCAACATTTTTGTACCTCTTGAGCTATATGTACATTCTCAAATACTGAAAATAAATGTCAGTACAAAATCACCCTGATTTCTAATATTGAAAAGGCTAGTATTCTCCTTACTTTTTATGTTTGTTTTCCATCTTTTGTGCTCAGTAAAGTAAGACTTCTTTTTGTTCTTAGGTTCTTGAGCTCTTCCTGCTGCCAAAACATTACACATTCTGCATGGATTTATTCCATACATTTATTTCATTTGTTTTGATATTGGGAAACAATTATTTTATTCAATTTTTGGGCGGTCTTTATCTCAATTAATGATCTGCACAAAAATCAAAAAGTATTTGTCATTGAAGGCTATGGGAAAACATGGTCTGACATGCAGATGTTCTGACTTATTGGGGACAAGGTCCATGTACCAATTATGTCTGCATCTTGAGGTCCCACTGTACTCATACTTTATATTGTATATGAGGGTTGTCCCAACACTTCGGATTGACCTTGGGTGTTTCTAGACTAGCTGGTACCACTTCGGAAAAAAAAATGCACCATTCAGCTCCTCCTATTGTAAGTTTCTGGGATTTTTTAAGAATTTAAAATTTTTTAAAATATAGTGCAAGACAATAAGTGAAAACTTCCCAGCATTGGCAAGGGTTTAGCATGTTGCAAGCTATTGAAAATCGTAAACGCTAGACAAAAATTGAAATTTGGTTTTTGTTCTTAAAACAATATTTCCCACATGCTCTGTACATTTTTGGGAGTTAGCTGATCCATTTTTTTTATTTGCTGGTCCACAGGCCTAAAAATGTTGGGAACACTGTTCTATATACTGCATACACTCCTGATGTCATCATTCGGTCTATACAATGGTCTTGGTCTATACTGCACATGATGGACAAAAGACACAAAAAGAAAGACATTTCTGGGTCCATTGTAAAGTTCTGGACTGATCATACCAGTTTATCCGGATGGTCATTATCTCGGTGATGGAGTTGGCCCTCATCTTTTCCTGTTTTTCCAACATCAGGAATAGGTCCAACCAGGAGAGTGCGGATGTCCGCGTCCAAGTCGTGGGCCAGCTGCGTGCTTTTCTGTTGGAGAAATGAAAAAGGAACACACACACACACACATATAAAAGGAAGAGAAGAACCAATGCAGCCAAGCACTGCTGGGTTCAGAATCAGAAACTGTCCAAGTGAAGGTTTATCATGTCACCAGACCTTAAGCAGAAGAGGATCACATGCAATTAATGAAGAAAGAGTTGAAAAAATTTGTTGGTGAGGAAGGATGCTGGCTTTTCTCTTTTTTCTTCCAGCAAACACCCTTTTTAGAAGATCAAGTGATGCTTGAGTACTTCAGTATTGCTCTGTCAGTAACACTCGTAAAATTAGCCTTTTTTTCAAGTGTTGATCAAAAACAATTCAGTGAAATCACCTTACAACAAACTTCTGGGTACTCCAGAAGAAGTTTGTCATGAGAAATAATTTATTATGACATTTTTTAAATTTTTGAATGATTGGAAGATTTTCTAAACATCTGTTTTAAACCTTTTCAGCTGTTTTGGCATTCGAAAAACTACATTTTTCAAAAAGAAGTTTAATTTTTAGTTGCAAACAGTTATTCTGAATAACTGGTCTAAAATTCTCAAACATACAAACCACAAAACTTTTTTGGCTTGAGTTTTTTTGGATTCATATTTTTTTCCTTCCCCCCTTCAAAGTCCTATATTTCCACCAAGACTTTGAAAAAAGTTTGTTATACTGAACATTTTGTTGGAACCATATTTGTTGTGAAAAGATTTACTGAACATCAATGTCACTTGCATGTTTTTTCAACTCTTTGATGAAATGGCTATGGTACATAAAGTATGGTACATACTTTTTTTTGGCCAAGTCTGGAATGTGCCTGAAAACACCTACCAAGAGACGACAATAAGATCCATTCGAAAACTTACAGTAAGATCACTTTGTGTTGGAGACATTTTCTTTGTGGTTTTAACCCTTGGATGGCAGAGGGTTCTTTCCCATAATGGGACAGAGTCCAATTATTTTTGTATCCTCCTGCATTTTCATAATTTCTAAAGGTCAGGAAAACCCTTACAGGTGGGATGAGGCAAAGTCAGGATAAATCTGAAAAAAGCCCTTAGACTGAGCTTTTCTTTTAATTTTCCTGCAAAAGTTGTCTGTCCCAGGGAAAATAACACCAGGACTTTTCCCAACTTTGCCCTTAACCCCCTGTTGACATTTTTTTCTTCACCTCTCTGAGGTGCAACGAAATTTCACGAAAAAAAGTCCTAATTTGCCACCCAAAGGTTAACGAGAATAATTGCTTTGAGCCTATTGCTGGTATACTTGTATCATAGTCCTCAGGTCGGCCAACCGGTTGCCCAAACCCTGCATGGAATCACTCCGCCGACGTTGTCGTCGTCGCCGCTTGTGGCGGACGGATCGACTCTCGTCGTCGTCATGGCGCAACTTCGCATCCTCATCATGATCGCAAAACCCGTCGAAACTCCGCTTCTTCCTGGTCATCATGACAACGAGTCTAAGGTCATTTCCGATGCCCGCGTGCACCGCCAAGAATTTGTCGATTAACGCCTAATTAAACGTGCTTAATTACCGGGGATTTCCGTTTCTATCGCTTCCTCATTTGCTGCTGGCCCCCGCCTGATTGCTAATAAGGTGGTCGCGGTGCATATACGGGGAAGATGATGATGCAGTAATTCAAGTGCGACTTGTGTTTTTTTTTCCTGAGGTTCAATAATCAATCAATCGGCTAGAGAAGCGGCTGACGAAGATGTAAGTTTCGACCGACCGCATCGTCACTCATCAGGCCCGCGACTTTCAACAGCTTTCCTTTTGTTCCTGGTTTTTTATTTATTTATTTTTTATTCTTCTCCAAGTGTATCGATGAGACAGTAATGAGAAGAGAAAGCGTTCGTCTCTCGTGAAGCATTGTGTTGGGGGAAATCGCCGCGTCTCGATGGGATCCATGTGCCAGGCAGTGATCGCCGACCGATGGCACGGATTCCCATCCAATCGGGCTACTTAAGCTGAGTCCCCATCACGTGACCTGCTGCTGCTATATAGTTATTCTGGATGAGCAGGAGTCCTCCTTGTAGTGTTTTTTTCTTTTCTTTTCGATTTTGTTTTTTCAGTTGTGCTGTGAATAAGACGTTATTTCTTGACTATATATTGAGTTAGAGGACGTTATTTGGTTTTTCCTTTTCAGGTTATATTTTTTTTGGAAAGACGGTAACCCTGTAAGGATAAAATGAGCATGTTGAGGACTGCGTTTGCAACACTCATGTTGGCGATGGTTGCCAAAGCCGCACCGTCCGTCAGCATCAGGAATGATAGTGAGTTCAAGGAATGGATTGAATAACAATGGGCATTTTCCCCTGAAGCACAATATTTGTTTAGTTGAATGAATGAACAGAACACTTTATTTGCTGCTTTTCAGTGTTCACAAGGTTTCAATCAAGATTTCCACATCCAAACCACATGTTTAGTTGTTATGTTCATTTGAGTATCATATACACGCCCTCAAGTGAGACAGGCTCTGGATTTCTTCAGTTGAAAATTTTGATGAAATCCCATCAGTCTGTAGGATAAGTCATGCATCTCATTTTTAGTCACTTGTAAAACCACAGAATTTCGAATAAAAGAGCACCTGCATTGGAATTTTGAAATGAATTTAGCATGGCTTCAAATGACTTTCTATTATTTCAATCAATTGAAAGAAGCTTCTTTTCTGCTCAACTCAATTCAGAATGTCCCATCAGAATCAAATTTACTGCTTACCTGAAGCTCTAAAACTTTTTGAATGATTTAAATCCAAGTTTGGCATGCACCACCACACCTTTTTTTCGTTCAACTTGAAGAAAAAGGTGAATGTGTACAGTAAAAGGTATGTGTGTACAGTGAAACATGGTTTATGTGAAGTTTTTACATTTTCCATGTTTTTAATAAGTTTTTCCATGATTTTTGCCACACTCAATCCTGCAGGTTTGTTGGTGATGAATTCCACTGAACAACCAGATGTGACCAGTGTTCTGTCCATTGCTGAGGTGAGTGAAAGACAAAATACACTTGTTGATCAGCGTTTTATGCAATTTCATATGGCATATACTGTATCTCTCGTCAGTGTATGGGGTTCAGTATCCATGCTGTCCTCCAGCATCCATGTTACCAGAATTGGAAACTCAACTTAAACGTGCTTTAAACTGTGATACTTTCAACTGTAACTGCTTCTGCACACAGCATTTAGGATGTTGATGATCAAACAACAGTTTGAGCAGAGTCAAAAATACCTGTGCTGCAAATTATTGCTAGAGTCTACAAATTATACAGGATACCTTCTTAATGCACTCAGTTTGGTTGAAACCCATCTAATTTTGAAAAGGGTGGTCAGCATCAGTGTGAACATGACTTGATAATATTTACACGAATATTGAACATTTGAATGATGAATGTGTGTTGAAATAGGGAAATGTACATTTATTTAAATGACATCAGATCATTCCCATGATCAACTTTCTTACTTTGGCATCTCGTTCTTACCTGACGTGATTATTTCTTACGCGGCCACTCCTTCTCCTCGTCATTTTTATATACTGAATCTCCTTTTCAGTTGTGGTGTGCTTTTGCTGGATTAACTGTGCTTGACGAATTTCAAAGTTATTGGACTGATCCTATGACTTACGTCTTTTCAAATACTGTAGCTTTACTTTTTCACAAGTGTCTGATGCTGTCTGTCTGATTTCTGGGCGGGACTTGAGACATCATGATCCTCAATTTCCGTTATACCCTATCAAATGTACACTGAGAACAGTACATTTAGAAGGGTACCACTTCTGAAAACAATTAAATTAATTTTATTAAATCTTGTTTGAAATACTGTAATGGAATCCATCAGTTGAGGTAATTATTGTTTCAGGAGGCAATTAATGTTTCAGGCTACGGACTTAACAATTTACAGACAAGTTTGTGGAACAAATCAGGCACTGGGTTTCAAATACGGTACCTGACATACAGTTTTGTACAGTTGTGTCCTGGTTTATGGACTTAATTTGTTCCACAAACTTGTCTGAAAATTTTCAAGTCCGTAACCTGAAACAATTAATTGCCGTAGACAGCTATCTGACGAATTTCAATTTATTCCAGATTTTCAAATGTGGAAAATTCAAATCCTGTTTGTCAATTTGAAGTATTTTCAAGGTTTAAAATATGGGAAGTATAGTGAACTTCATGGCGCTTTCAATGCAGTTAAAAATTTGCCTTTCAGTGCATAGGTACCTTTTTGGAAAATTTCAACATTTAAAAAATGGGGAAGAAAAATGGAAACAAAAGAATTCAAACTTCTAACTTTAGCTGATTCTGATTTTTTTCTTTTGATGAAACTTTAAATTTATTTACAGGATGTCAGACACAGACATGTTTTACAAGTTTTTTTTTCATTGACAAATGTTTCAAATTCAAAAAGTAAAAACATTCTTTTCGATATTTTTCTAAAATTTTGAAAAGTGTTTTTACATTTTTGGTTGTAAAATTTTTAGCTTATTGCATGTTCAAACAAGGAAATTTAGAAAACATCTTCGCACAGGCAAAGCTGTAACAAATTTGAAAATTTGTTGAAAATTTAATTTTTGATGAATTTCCAAAGATATAGAATTGGACTGCGGTCCACAGACCGATTTACAGTCCATAAACTGGAGCTCTCTGCCTAAAACGGAGCTGGTCCATGACCCAGAAATCCATAACCTGGGATATCCGTAAACCGGGGCACAACTGTACTGGAAGGAATGAATATTATTTTATACATACTTTTTAGCAAGAGTGATCCAACCTGTTTCGAGGCGATTTCATCCTTTCTTCCTGGTGGATGAACTAAAATATTCTGGCGCCCTTTTCTTAGAACACGCGGGAGGCAATTTTTGCCGAAGCACACTCAACGGTCTCATCCGACAATGGTCCACGAAAGTGTATTTCCCAGCGAAATTTTTTAAAAGTGGCATTGAAACTTCTTTAATTAATGCAAATCCAGTATGAAGATGAGGATGGTTGAAAAGGTGAACGCTTTTCTGGTGGCATTTAAAATGGTTTGAATTCAGAACTTATTCACTTTGACATTCTGCGAGAAGGTAGTCAACGTTACTTGATCCTGGAATAAAAAGGCATACTTGGCGTGAGCAGACAGTTTTCTTCGGAATGTACTTCTGCGGAAAAAAAAATTATGAAAGAGTATGTACGTAATTTATTGCAGCCTTTTCATTCGGTAATTTGTTCCATCTATGATTTGGTATTTTCTCCTCTTCCTTCGATATGACCAGCAGGCACTGTGAATTCAATAATAGTATTTTTGCGCGCGTTTCAAGTGAAATAAAAATAGATGACTGGCGTCCAATCAAGTACCTGATGTTTTATTGATGGTAGCATGAAGATTCGAGTTTCGATCGGTTTGTGCGATATGAGAATCATCGAGTGATACTTTCCGCTTGTTTGTCGATCGAGGTTCGAATAGGAATCGAGCCAAAACCATTGTATTGTACTCTATTTGTGATCGTCTCATTCGCTTGTGCGACGCAATGACTAAAATAACGGATGCCTCTCCATGTTGACTCCTTTATCATTTTTATTATATCATTTAGAAACCATTGGATGTTTCCGGGGAACTACTTCCACCAACCATTCCCGAAGACGAAGTGAGTTCGGTTTATATTTATAATTTAATCCTTGTTCATTTGAAGCGAACGCATGCTTTTACATAACCTTTCAATGTGTCCGGCCTACATCAACAGGACGAGGAAATGGAAAAGTTGAATGATGATAGCATCAAGAGCAATGACGATGAAGACGACCAGGAAGACAAAGAAGAGGAGAAGCAGATCATGGATGTAAGATAATACAGTACTGTGCAACGAAACTCCTTCAACACGCCCCCAAAAAAGCTGCCACCCTTCGTAACATATTATTATTTTGTTCAACAGTTCTTCCCTCCTGATGAAAGCATTGAAAAACCACATTAAAATTGCATCCACCAATTGATTCATAATCCAACTTAAACTGAATTCATACTTCTTTTCCACAGTTTTTCCCCATTCCACATAGGAATTTGCTTATTCCTTGCTTTTGGACTTTCTTCACCTGCCTAAAGATCAGATTCCGGATGACTTTCTTGTGCGCAGTTGATCTCAGTATCTAAAAGTTGAGGGAACATTTCTATACACTTTTTTTGGATGCTTCATTCCTAATTTTTGATGAACAGAAGAACAAATTAAATATGTTCCCATTGACTTCTATGTGAAAATGAAATGTGATCCTACATGTGGACCTAACGGCATAGGGACACAGTCCAAGCAAAAATTACATCTGCCACTTGGGGTTCACTGTACTTTATCTGAAAAAATTTGATCAAGCTTCCATACACATATGCCCCAGCTGAATCAAACACCATATAAGCTGGAAGATCTACTTCCAAAATTCCCTGCTGGTGATGCACAAAAGCT
Source organism: Notodromas monacha (assembly GCA_905338405.1). NCBI lineage: Eukaryota > Metazoa > Arthropoda > Ostracoda > Podocopida > Cyprididae > Notodromas > Notodromas monacha. The sequence continues at coordinate 22,232 of CAJPEX010002355.1, forward strand.
GTACATGAATGATTTACATTGTAAAAAATATTGAATGGATCCTCAAAATAGAGTGGGGATATACTTCAAGTGTTAATGTGAAAAGCAACAATGCTTACCTCATCTGATTAGTGCAGTTCCAATTTTTATCTCTTGAGGGCATGGGGTGGATTTGGGATATGGACAAATCAAGGCAGATAATTCCAGACAGTAAAAATCCAGACTGAAGATTTTAGCCAGAGATATTGCAAGAGGCACAAGGACAATGCGAGACAGTACTGAAGCAACTTTAACCACACAATGTTTTCTTTTACACTCAACTTTCTAGTTTTCCCGCCCATGTAAACTCTGCACATAACCTTTTTTTACCCTTCAATTCTTGCACTTGAAAGAATCCAGGTTTCCCAACATTCTTTTCAAAAACACAAAAGTAATAAGGGCTTTTTTTAATCAATAAAGCCATATTAATTGTTTTCTGTTTTGAGTCAAGGTCAACATTTCAGAAGAATCATAGGTACTGCATTACTTCAATTCTTTTTCCAAGTATTGTCCTAATTATTTGCTTTATAAGAAGTAAAATTGACCTAATTTTACAAACCAGTAAAAAAAATTCTGCTTTTTGCACCTTCAATGTAAAATATTGGGGAGATGAAACACAGAAATGTAACTTTAAAAGTTCCACTATCTCAAATAGTCGCTGTCACAGAATGACTCAAAGTCTCCCACATCATCTTTAAAATGTATCTGTCTCAAATTGTTCCTGTCTCAAAAACCTTCTTTGCATTGGATTTTCCCTACCTCAAATTTCTCTAGCAATTTGTCCCAGATCCAGTTAATTTAGAGTATGTTACTTCTGATGCTGAAGTTTCGGGCTTGCTTTTGCCAAATTGCAACTCCTTTATTGCAACCCACAGAGAGTCCGTGCGGAAATCGGCGGGGACGTGGATGAAGACTCCCTCAGGACAGTGATGCACTTTCTGGACGAGATGGACGACCAAGAGGACGAGCTGAAGCAAATGGACGATGATGACAATGAAAAGAACGACGATGATGAGACGTTTCTGAATGAGATCCCGAATCCGGATCGGACCAGCAGAATGAACCCCTCGTCGTCATTGATGGGCCACAGTCACGTGATCGCCGTGGAACCCGGCCAGACGCCGACGAGGTTCGACATTCTGCGGGCTGAGGTGCTGGCCCACGGGGCCCGGGCCCCGACACGGGTGTTGCATCACATGCCCAGGTCCATGAAGCTCTTGGGGCATGATGTCCCCAGCAGGAACTGGCATCCAAGTCGTGTTGATGCCAATGATGATGATGATAATGGTGGTCATCATTGATGAGATGTGTATGCAGTATACTATACAAGGGTTTGACGTTGCCCATGTCATCCATAATAAGGAACTCAAAATCTGTCAGCTCTGTCATTTTCGCGATTTCATTAATAAAGCTGATATATCCATACAAGTACTGTATAATGCTGTGTTGTGCGTACAGTGAGGCCCCCAAATGTGGAAACCTCAACATGTGGACAGTTTGACATGGGGATACTTATTTTCCCATAACAAAATAATAGAAAAGGCCTGACATGAGGACACTGAATTGACAGAGGAACATTTTGGGATACAATTTCAAATATGTTTCAGGCCAAATTACAAGAAACATTCATTTCTAACCCTAGACTTGATGCAAGAAAAGTTCTTGGGCATTTCTCTCACCAATTTACTATCCGTTTAGCTCATTAAAAAAAATTACCTCTAGCAGAGACAGACATCCTTCACTCTTTTCAACTACCTGAATATTATTTTTACAGAGAATGTCAACATCTCTATGTACTCTACAGAGGTATCAGTAATCAATTCCCCAAATGTCCATTATGTGTTGAAATATATTGATTGAATCAGTTTCAATTGGGAGACAATTTTTATTTTCATGAAACTATAGTGAGTATTTTGTACAAAAAATTAAAATGTAAACAGTATAATTCAAGTTGAAGGAAAAATGAAACTGGACTTATGGACACTCTTGATGCACCAATCAAGTCCATATCTCTGGGTCTCACTGTAAGTAAATTGATATTACGTGCAGGTATATTTTTTGATGCTGAAATTGAGCAGCTAGAATACTGCAGGCTGACATTGTTCAATGATGTACCATCCTCTGCATTATAAATAAAGTATGTGTGTCCCTGCTTCACAATAATTGAGCAACAATAAGCCAATTTCATAGCAGATAATGTGAGCGGCAGGTTATGTTCATGTAACCATGAATGATGCTTATTTACACAATACTGGTTTGAGTAATTCATCGTCATCTCCACAAATTCATCTCATCACTTATCACATTAGCATTTCTTGCAGCAGGTAAATGTTCTGTGCAGCATTATTTTCAGGAATCTCTACATGACCAATCAAACAAGTACTCCAATAAGTATAGTGAGACCGCAGGATGCAGACATAATTGGTGTATTTATAAAATGAGAAAAAATTCTGCTGATTGAAAATCATTCAATCAGTGCTTTTCAACTCATGAATCACTTACGCATTTGGAGCATTGAGGACATAAAACATTCACACAATACACAATTTCTTTGTTTCTGCTGAATGTCAAGATCAATAAATTCAGCAACTGTCCTCTTCTCTTCCTTTCTTCTCCAGATTGCGCATCTTTATGATTTCATTTTTTAGTTCCACAGGTTGAGGTGTCTGCATGTGGGGATCTCACTGTAGCTTTAGGTTGTGGATATATACTTTTTTGTTTCCAAGATTTGTAGAATATGTGACCTTTATTCTTTGCTGAGAAATGAATCTTTCAGTCACATTCTCATCCACCCACATTGCAAAGAATTAAGCCCCGGATATCAGGTCAAATGTAATAATGGTTGACCCTGGTAGTGAATACATACAGCAAGTAGATCACAGTGTTGATAAATGTATTCTTCTTCTTGAATTCAACAAAAAGTAAAAAATACAAGAAGACACCAGGGCCTAGTGGCATTCCTCATGAACATTGGAAGGACTTCATACAATGTCCCTCAAGATTAAAATGGTTCACAGAACACATAAACAAAATTTTTGATTTTTGATCTCTTAAAATATATACATTCTCATCCACCCACATTGCAAAGAATTAAGCCGCGGATATCAGGTCAAATGTAATAATGGTTGACCCTGGTATTGAATACATACAGCAAGTAGATCACAGTGTTGATAAATGTATTCTTCTTCTTGAATTCAATGAAAAGCGAAAAATACAAGAAGACACCAGGGCCTAGTGGCATTCCTTATGAACATTGGAAGGACTTCATACAATGTCCCTCAAGATTGAAATGGTTCACAGAACACATAAACAAAATTTTTGATGGCAAAGAACCCTGCCCATTAGGATGGAACAACAGATTCATCTCAGTCTTATATAAAAATAAAGGCAAAACATCAGATGCAAATTCATACAGGGAATTAGTTTGCTAGAAACATCTCTTAAAATATATGAAGAATTACTGGCTGACAGGCTGTTACAATGGTCTGAAGACAAACATTTATTTCCTGATGTCCAAGCTGGATTTTGCAAAGCAAGATCAACAATTGACAATGTCTTCATCATGGAACTGATCTGTTGAACTAAAATTAAAAGGAGGGAATAATTATAGCATTGCTTGACCTTGCTAAAGCTTTCCCATCTGTTGACAGGCAAATTTTATTTTGCAAACTATCACTTTTAGGGGTATCCTTGAAATTCTTGAAAGGACTTGCAAGTTTGTATGATGAAACTGAGTTCCAAGTTATTACTGGTAACAAGAAAGCCTCAGTCTTCACAGCAAATCATGGATTATAAGAGGGTTCCTGCTTATCACCATTATTGTTTTTATTCTTTGTAAGTGATCTACCCAAATTTATTATGGTTGGCTCAGGAGCTACAGTAAAATCTCGTTACAACAAACTTTTGGGGACTGCAGAAAAAGTTTGTTATAACGGATAATTTGTTGTAACGAGATTATGGAAATAAATGCCTGGAAAATTTTTTTCAGCTCAGTTCTGCATATTTTCAGAATCAGGCTTGTTTTCAGTTTAAGAACTCAAATTATTCTTTGAAAAAATCAGTGATTTTCTCCTGAACAAAATTCTTGTTCACTGCTGTTGGGATGTATGATGCCCAGATCCAGAGGCTGAAGAATTG